>JAHDVE020003761.1:0-200199 GCA_022606495.2 Halesus radiatus | reverse complement strand
AAATAAAACAATAACTTTTTTTACATCACTTTTATTTATACTTTAGCCGACCGGGTTTCGCTACCACCGTAGCTTCTTCAGGGCAGTATACAACTAAACTATGAACTAAGATGCACTTGTGTTATGGAATGATACAAACAGGCTAGTGAAGGGCCAAGGGTGGGAGATCAGCAGGTACCACTTTTAATTTTTTGTATGGGGGGAGCTGACAATGACATTCATAATTTCACATTTCTGGAGATTATTTGATTTTCGAGTGGTGTAAACCGATTCTTCAAATTCTGTTCCACTTAGGACATGCAGTGTGAATTAACAAAATTGTTCTAAGTCAGCGTTTTCAAGAATTGCAGCAATGTTCTTTCTTATATTAAGCCACGTGGGCCGTACTAAATTCGGCCGCGGGTTGTGCTTCACTGTTTTATGACAATTAAAATCGCACAAGCTAGTGATTTATGACAAGTGATATTTTTATGACCCAAACAACACAAAGCTAGTGATATGATGGACAATTCAGTGATTTTTTCTTGGAATCCCCAAACCGGGCGATTAGAGTTACAATGCGTTTTAAAGAAGAAATTGAAAAACGTGGAAGCGAAATCTTGAAATCAATCAATGATTATGAACATTATCAATAAATGTAATAATGTTTTTGTAATATGCCTGTGTATATATATTTTTAAGCAATATTTTAACATGATACTATACATTGATACATTGATAGTAGAGGTAGGTAAGTAGGTACATACGTTTTTTTAAACCTCTTCAGATATTTATTTATTTATATTTACGGACCGGTGTCCAATTACACGAAATGAAATAAACAAGAGCTACAGAAAAAGAACAGCACATACATAATACAAGAATGAAGCAATGACAAAAATATACATTTGAGTGAACATTCAAGTCAAAGCCTGAACATAGTTTTAGTAGAGTCCATGATTTTAGACATTCTAAATGATAATCTTCGAGTTCTAATTTCATAAAGTCCTATAAAAGTCATTCAGACTGATACCAAAAATTTCAAGGACCTTGCTTGAGTTAACAAATCTCGACATTCTGGACAGTGGAGAATGGTACCGATAATTAGTAGAGTGTTGAGTCTACGGCAAGGAATGTTGAACTGAATGAGTTAATTAATGAAGAAGGTGAATCAATAATAGAATTAATTATTTTAAAATCGCAAATAAGATCAAGTCTTTCCTACGCTTTTCTAACGTTGAAATGTTTATGGTTTGTTCAATTTTAACATAGGAGTAATCGCCTCTTTCTTGCCCTAATCTCCATGCAATTCCACGTAAGAAGCGATGTTGTACAGATTCAATATGATGAATATGAACAGCATGGACGGAGATATAACCCTCGTGCTTGTTACAACCAAGTTTGACTGTATATTGATGTAGCTGAAAATGATTTAAATTTTTTTCAAAAAAAATTTACCGAAAATTTTCAGGATTCCTTCAGTTAGGTAGGGTACTGCCCCACCTATCTTAAATATTTTTTTTTCGGCTACCTCATGAATAACGTCGTATTTTTCAATCTTAGCACTCTAGCTCACTCAAAAGTCACGAGCCGCCACTGCATACCTGCAATGTTTCTATGAGTTGGATTCATATGAAAATTAGATTACATTTAAGCCGAGGATTAGGTTAACTACTACATTTAATCATTGAAGAAAATAATATTAACCTAAATGAAAGATGAAACCGGACAAAAGGACAGAAACTAAAAAGATTTCAGTCGCATCTGGGACTCGAACCCAGGACCTCTGCCTATCCGGGGCAACCGCTCAACCGACTTAGCTAATGAGACCAGTTCAATTTGTGTCATCGTCATCGATATCATATCTCAAATTCAAGATTTGTGAATATTATTTTCCATTTTTAATCTCATATTATAAACCATGTTCAAAATGTGGAGCATTGGATAGAATACAAGGCTAATATATGCGTAATGAGTAAGATTTAGAAAGGTATACTTAGATGGTTTGAACATGTAGAGCGGATATACCAAGGAAACAGTGTAAAGAGAATATATATATATTTTTATATTTTTTAATTTAATATTTAATAGTTCAGATGTATCTTAATAGCTAATTATAAAAAAAGTATAAATTTATTTAACAAAAGTGCCCAACTCAATAGAGAAAGATTTCTCGTGTTTCAGTTGGGGAGCAGCGCCATATAACGACAGTAGTGAATAAATAAAAGTAATAGAAATAAAAGTACATCAAGAATGTAATATAGGTAATGTTTGTGTTGTTGTACACAATAGTTACTACAAAATAGAAGACTAAAAGTATGTGATACTAGAAATGCAACAATAAGATATGAAAGTGAATGGCAGAAGAAATCCAGGACTGCCAGAAAGATATAGCACGATCAAGTCAATCAAATACTTCAATCGGGTCATGTCAAAAGTCAGAATAATAGAAGAGTGTGTATGAATGTGAATAGGCTCATCCTGACTCCCAGAGGTGTGCGACGCATGAGCTAGACAAGTGTGAACGACTATCAAGCAACAGTTGGACATTGATGGCCCGAATATATGTATTTTTATAGTCACAATTAATTTTGTACACTTGATTTTGCCCTTTTGACGGCTTAATTATTTATTTGCTAGTTGAGAATATGTGTTGTGTGGATTGTCTGGGAAAAGTCAATTAAGCAAGGAGTGTATGCCAAGACAGAGTTGTGTGCTATCCTACCTTCTCTGCCCACCCCTGCAGAATATGGACTGATCTTTGTTTTACTTCCAGCCTGGACTCGATGAAGTGGTGAAAACATGCCGGGGCCGCAACCTCTTCTTCTCCACGGACATTGAGAAGAGCATCAAGGAGTCGGAGATCATCTTCATCTCCGTTAATACACCGACCAAGAGATTCGGCAATGGAAAGGTACGTCCATTTTCTTTTGCCTACCGATTATTAAATTTCCCAGAAATCCGACCTAACTACTTGCTTCAGAATTAATAGACTTACCTTAACATACCATTTCAACGGCTGTAGGTAAAGATCACGTGACACCCATTTTGACACCAGCCTAGTTCACTGCCGTCCACGTTTATTTCGCGTGATTACTGCGGTAACAACTAATACTCCAACTCCCAAATATTCATGTATGTCTATCATTATTTTGTATCTTAGTTTATTTAGTCTTAATATATTCCTGACAGTACTTCCGAAACCAGCCGATTATTATATTAAATTGTAGTGGTTCAAAACAAATTTATGCTATTATAGAAGAGCTACAGAAAAATAACAGCACATACACAATACATGAATGAAGCAATGGCAAAAATATACATTTGAGATCAAGTCAAAGCCAGAACAAGGTTTTGGTAGAGTCCTTGATATTAGACATATTAAATCATATTTATAAAATTAGCATTGGGAAGTGCGTAAGGGATAATAATCCAATTAAAAATGTCGACAGCATGCATTGTTTTTGTTATTACTTGGTAGAGATGCTAAATAATAAAAAGAAATAAGGGAAATAGAACATAAAGTATTAAATATTAACAACATAAAGAAGAAATTAAAAAATATATTAGAGCCTGACAAAAATCATTTAGACAGGTACCGAAAATTTCAACGCCCTGGCTTGAGTTAACAAGTCAAGACATTCTGAACAGTAGATAATTGGTACAGTGTTGATTGAAGAAAGGCAATTAATTGTTTTTGAGTCTACTGCAAGGAATGTTGAATTGGATGAGTTGAAACAAAGAAAGTGAGTCAATAATACAATTAATTCGACCGGTCAGTGGCTGAGAGTTGGCATCGCGTCTGGGTCCCACCCAGGCATCGTGAGTTCAATTCGTTGGCTGGCTAAGTCATCCATCACGACGCAAACAACATCTTCCGCTTAGTGAAATTTTCAAATATTGTCAGATTTTTCATAACCCAGAAATGTGTCTTTCTGCAAATAAGATCAAAGTCTTTCCTACGCTTTTCTAATGAAGAAATTGTTCAATTTCATTATAGGAGTAATTGCCTCTTTCTCGCCCTAATGTCAATCCTGTACTTGACCCATGCAGATCACTTCAGTCGGGGTGTTTGTTGTGGTATTGATTGTTAACTTTGATGAACCTCATATCTTTTGCTATGTGTCCAGGGAAGGGCGGCAGACCTGACCTATGTGGAGAAAGCGGCCCGGATGATAGCCGACATCGCAACGGGGAACAAGATCGTGGTGGAGAAGAGCACCGTGCCCGTTATGGCTGCCGACAGTATTATGAAAATCCTCAATGCCAATGTGAGAGAAGGTTTGTACAACATCATTTTTTGTGTTTACTGTTATATTTTTATTTTTAGTGGTGCAAAACACATCACAGTAGGTACATAGGTAAAAAAGGTGGCGGCTCAGCGGCGGCTGGCAGACTGATTAATATTTTTGTAATACTACTATTGTCAATTTTGTTTTAAAAATCAATAAAAATATCCCTGCATGATGGGGTAAGTTTATGACAATGATGCACAATTATACTTTGGCGAATATATTGATAGTAGTGGTAGTTAAGTAGGTACATACGTTTTTTTTAAAACTCTCCGGATGTAATGAGTGATGACTATAAGACTATAATGAGCAACTTTAGTCGATCCCCTCTCACTCGTTATATCCAAGTTTGACTGTATGTATATATTTTTTATTTATTAGATAAATTAGTTTTTTTACATATTCTACAGATTTTCTGCAGTATACAATTTTGTACAACATATTTTATTTCCTAATGTAAGCTGTTGCTTGTACTTAGGAAAGGAGTGCACATTTATATTAAAATGAAATAAAACTATACACTGTAAGCAACTACATATATGAAAGAAAAATATAGAATGTTTCAACTTAGGAAAGTTAAGTATGCATTATTTTCAAAGATATGGTGGTTAAAAACAAAATCAATTTTTTCATACGGCAGCGTTATTTTCGCCCGCATACCCAGCTACGTATTTCGACTCATTATGATTTCAAATCTCAAAATATTTATTAATTTAATAATTACGTTCAAGGACAGAATATGAGGAAAAAATTATTTAATATTTACAACATATGTATATCCTTGTCCTGAATATTAGCGTAAATATTTGATTCAAGTCCGTATCTCGAATATTATTTACTTTATAATAATAATATTTTTACTGTGAAAGTTTTTTTTATTTCTAATGTTTTAATAGCATAATTTATTACCGTGTCGTGCTATCTTAATTAAATATTTTAAATGGTGTAACATGAAGTAAAAAAAAACTCTTTAAAATTATGCAAGCTATTTTTAGAAGGCACAATTTGGTTACTGGCAATCATATCATCATCTTAAAGAGATTCTTTGAGAATTCGTTTGAGAATTGTTTGAAACAGCTCCCCGTAACACTACTTAACTGCCATGCACGTCATAAACCATTCTAAAAAAATACTTTTGCCCGAAACTCCGTTGCTGACTTTTTCTACGAAACATTTTTGAAAAAATTAAACACCCGTCCGTGATACGCTGCCACCCGTTGCACAGAAACGCTTTCACCTTAAATGCTTCAGTCCGAAACTCGGTTGCTGACCATTGTTACGAAACACTTTGGAAAAAATTAAATACCCATCCGTGATACGCTGTCACCCGTTGCACAGAAACGCTTTCACCTTAAATGCTTCAGTCCGAAACTCCGTTGCTGACCATTGTTACGAAACACTTTGGAAAAAATTAAACACCCATCCGTGATACGCTGTCACCCGTTGCACAGAAACGCTTTCACCTTAAATGCTTCAGTCCGAAACTCCGTTGCTGACCATTGTTACGAAACACTTTGGAAAAAATTAAACACCCGTCCGTGATCACTCGGACCCAAAACCATAGACTATACACATCGTCCTGGACTATACACGATTGATGTTTTCAACAAAAATAATTGCGGCAGCGTCTGACACCGCCTATCTACAATTTTTTTAAATCTCACTTTAATCAATTTGATATATTTTATTGTTTCTTTGTCCAGGAGTCAGCTACCAGATCCTTTCCAACCCGGAGTTCCTGGCCGAGGGCACGGCGATCCAGGACCTGCTGGGGGCAGACCGGGTGCTGATCGGAGGCGAGGACAGCCCGGAGGGGCAAGCCGCCATCCGGGAGCTGAGCTGGGTGTACGAGCACTGGATCCCCCAGGAGAACATCCTGACCACCAACACCTGGAGCTCGGAACTGTCCAAGCTGGCGGCCAACGCCTTCCTGGCTCAGCGCATCTCTAGCGTCAACTCGCTATCCGCCGTCTGCGAGGCGACGGGCGCTGATATCTCGGAAGTTGCAAGAGCTATCGGAAAGGATTCGAGAATTGGACCCAAGTTTCTTCAAGCATCTATCGGTATGTAGACTTACTTGTTTAGTAAATTACTAATCTTTTTGTGAATACCCCACAAGAGTGCCAACTGCTCCCAACAGTCTGGATCCAGTGGGACTATGGAATCCCCAATTAGATACGTTGTGAGGCTGAAAATACTGGCGAGGGTAAGGAGACGAGGGTGAGGAAGATAGGGAAGTGTAAAAATCATGCTTAAATTCTTACCTAGTGGCTAATGATTTTATCTGGAGCTGTTTATCCAACACAATTAAAAGTCATCTCCAACACTTTTTGTCGGCTGGATTGCCAGCGTAGTGCATGCGACCAAAAAACATGTCGGAATTCAGTCGCTTATAGGTTTGTATAGAGCTGTTCACACTTGTGGGCCGATGTGTGTCCCTCTACCCCCCGCATCCCGCCTGCTTCCCCACTTGCGGGGTAATGTGCTCGCTTTTTTATTGTAGTAGGAACGGTGCCAAATTATTACCTGATTGTTAGGTAAGCATGAAAGACGCTAAGATGGCCTCCGTGGTTGAATGGTTACGATCCTTGGCTACACGAATCTGGAGGTCACAAATCCCGGTTTGTGCAAATAAATTTTATTTGATTAATTTGTTTTATTTCACATTTTATTTATTTAAAATATTATATAATACCTATATTTGTGATATGTTCCAGAATGGTAGATACTTTCAGTATCGCCCTGGTGAAAGACTACAATTCTGAATCGAAGCGTTACTTAAAATGGCTTTAGCCATGTTTGGTGACCAGATCTGAATAGCCATGTACTTCCCCACCTTCCTTTTCCCCATCTCCTTCCCCTCCCTACTTCTTTCAGCCTCACAACATACACCAATTTGGGATGCCATGGTCTCACAGGCTCCAGACGGTTAGGAGCAGCTGAGTTTTTTGGTCGGAACTCACTTAAAAAAAAACGAAACATAAGCATGCTAGTTTCAACGCTCCTAGAGACAAAAATTATTATTGTTTCCAGGATTTGGCGGCAGCTGCTTTCAGAAGGACATCCTGAGTCTGGTGTACATCTGCGAGTGCCTCAACCTGCCGGAAGTGGCGGCTTACTGGCAGCAGGTCATTGACCTCAACGAGTATCAGAAGTCCAGGTTTACTAAAAAAGTGAGTTTATAGAATTTTTTTCCTTGTTATTCTACCTTTCTTCCTACTGTGTGACTTAGTTTCTTAATCGCTCGTGTGCCAACGATGCCGGAGCGGCATTCGCTAGTGACACGCCCAACTCGACTCGATTCTATAGTATTTTGAACCTTAAACTATGCTCCTAGAATAATAAAAGATATTTTATTCTCCTTGCAAGAAAATAATACATCGTGGAAACATATTTATTTTATCTATGAAAAGTGCGTCGCTATTGTGGTAAGTGTCATCGACCTTGCAACAACAATTTTCAATCATATTACTCTATTTATTTAGAGGAATACATCTTTTTTTTTCATTGTGAACGACCTCATTTCGCTTTATTAAAATATAGTAATATCTTTGAATTTCTTTATTTAACTCTTTTTTTACAAAATGAGAGAGTAAAAATCATTTCTCTGGGGAAATATTCTATTCTGAAATAGATATTCTGAGAAAACTGCTTATGATAGATATATACAATTTTTATAAATATAGAAACGGTACAATTTACAAAAACAACATTTTGCAACAGTGGGTAATTACAAAATTACTGTTAGCTAGCTGACGGCGCGCAGCGGCGATTTTACCGCTGTCACTCGGGGGGATTTTTTTATCGCGGTAACTTGGCATTCCAGAGGTTAATCCCTTTAAAAATCTGGTTATTCGATTTTTGCTGAAAAAATATCCCAAGAAATTTTTTTTACATGTGGTTTTTTAATCTGTAAATTTGTCCGTATATGTCATAGAATTTTGTGAATCTGAAACTGAAAAATGTCAGCCATGATAATTGGATTTACACAGGATAAGTTGTATAATCACGAATTTATTTCGAATAATCTACTTGAATTTGAAGGGGGCTCTGGAATTCGACTTTACGTTTTTTTTTTTTTTTTAATTTTGAATTACGTTTAGATTTCTTAATTCGGAATTTGGTTTTCGATGTCCCATGGATTTCGAATTAACGGGGTTCTACCGTATGTAGTCTTGAAAAATTGACAAACCAATAACTTATTCTGTATCTTTTTGCTTTTAGGTTATAGAATCCCTGTTCAACACAGTATCGGACAAGACTGTGGCCATCTTTGGCTTTGCCTTCAAGAAGGACACCGGCGACACCAGAGAGTCTCCGGCCATCAGTGTGGCCACTACCCTGCTGGACGAGGGAGCCAAGCTGCAGATATACGATCCTAAGGTTGGTATTTACCTTTACAATTACACTCCATATAAGTCTAACTGGCAAAGATCATATTTCGACAGCTCTTAAGAATTCCAAGACAAAAAAGGTAAATGAAAGAACCGGAAGGAAATGTAGGATGGAATTGAATAGACCTCCCTTTGGTCGTGGTTATCCTCTAACATAGGGGTCCGCAACCTGTGAGGAATTCCTCCCCAAGGGGAATTGTGAGAGTCAAGGGGAGTTGTGAATGGAGAGAGTTCAGGGGGAGAATAAAATTGTTGGGAAATGCAAAAATAACTGATTTCTTATACAAGAATGATTCCATGCATAGCTAGAATTCAGATGCCACTTATTACTTTATTTATTTATGATGTGCACAACAGACAGAGGGTTAACATTAAAAAAGAAAAAAGTAAATACCAACCGTCCAATAACGGTGTACAACAACATGTAAAAAAACTAATAATTTGCAATTGCAAGCAACAACAAAAAGTAACAAGAGAAAAAAATGTTTAGATCAAGTGAAGTTAAGTAAAAATTAGATATTCTAGAAATTTAGTAAAGTTACGGGTCTTTCGCCAAATATGTCCGGAATCGTGCCACTACAGTGGATGTTGTATAGTCGACACATTCACACAAGAGGTCAAGAGAAGGTTAAGTTGATTCTTTAGAAAGGAATACGGAAAATTTGGGGTTTCTTAGACGGCGGTTGATGTTAATTTTGATTGTGGTCAAAGGGGAAGATTCTACAAGGTTATTTATAATTTTGAAAAGAAATTTGTCATTTTTGTCAAGATGTTCATTTACATCGATAAATTAATCAATTACCAAAAAAAGAAAATGGTAACACTGATCTATTTTATCTATTGCATAGACCAGCTGCTATATATAGAATACTAAAAATAGTAATATCAAGTATTATTTTTAGTATTCTGTATACTCCTGATAAAGAAAGCACCGCTTTCGAAACATGTAGATATCTGTGTATTAATAAAGTGGTGAATACAAAGTATATTATTTAATTCATTTATAATTATTATCGTTTTCATTTGGAAAAGCGATAAGGCGTGACATTGTTTTTATGTTAATTATTTGGGCGTGACGACGATTGTATTTTATGGGGTTTCTGTAGTCACGAAATTTTTGAGAACTTAATCACCATTCTATTGTATTCATGTACAGAACATTAAATTAATATATTTGCTTGTACTGTTTTGCTATAAAGATACTCGTACTGCACGCAGCGATAGATTAACACCATATTGTTTTACCATCACAAGGGTTCCGTGACACTATTTTACGCCCCGAATGCGAGAACTTCTATTTACCAGAATACGCCAATCAGCAGAGCGACTCAACTGCTCAATGATGCTGCATTGACCGTTGACATTTTCAATATCACTTACAGATAATTTTGCGACTATCTTTTGACCTATGTCACAAAATAGTTATATAATCTGCCCCCATGACTTTTTATACTTTACCTGTCAACCTTTCACTTTTCATTTCACCATTTCACTATCACATGCGTCAGTGGTCCTGGCTTGGATTCCAGGACACCTAGGTATTACTGGAAACGAAATAGCGGATTCCATTGCTAAGGAAGCCACTGTTCACGGTCCGTTAAATGATATTCCTGTTCCAGTTAGAGACTATTTCCCTATTCTAAAAAGTAAATACAAACTCCAATGGTCGTCTGAATGGAAAATAGCTTCTCAGACAAAAAGTCATCAGTACTCATTAATACAACCTTTTATTCCTGTTAAGCCTTGTTTTCATAAATACACTTGCATGCCAAAAAAATATATTTCCTCCATAACTAGAATGAGACTAGGTCACACTTCTTGTCTTAGTCATATTGCCAAATTCCATATAGTCAGCTCGCCTTACTGTGATTGTGGGTCAGAGGACACTCTGGACCATAATATCTTTGAGTGTCCTATTTTCAAACTTTATGCATGAATTGGTAAAACTAAAAATTGATCTCCCTACCAGTATTCCGTGCCTTCTCAACTCCCCCCAAATTAACAATTTATTAGCAAAATACATTTTAAAAAATGGCATTCAAATTAAGTCATTGGGGATTAAAAACACATAAATTTACACCGTTTAACTTATTTATCTTATCTGCTTCAATTTTATTTGCCCAAATATTATATCCTGTTTAAAAGTAACTAATTTTAAGAACAATCTGTACTATTAAAATGTAACTGATTAAACATGGCCAAGATCGCCCTTAATGGGTGAAAGCCATAAAATAACAAAAAAAACCGTGCAACTATTTTATAGAGACTATGAAAAATAAATTAATGACGAAACAGTATTGAAGAAAAGTGATAAAAAATAAAATCTCACTGACTTTTTTATTGTTTCATTTTTATTTACGCTGACTATATCTATATGAATTTCTTTGTTTTGTTTATCTGTTACGTTTTGCAATTACAATTTTTCAATTCATAACTAAGATATAAAAGAAACAAAGGGAGATAACACATGTTTCAGTTGCCGACTGTCACCGAGTTACAACCGATATGCGTCACAAATATTTCCTCTCTGAGACGCGCTACCAAAGTCTTCAGTATGCAAGGAGTGGGGCCCTTGCAGTGACAGCGTACAATATATACATACATATGTATGTATATATGTACAGCGCCCTTGAGGTGATTTCTCACAAAAACGGCACTATACAAGTCATCCAACTATTATTATTATTATTATTATTATTATTATTGATAGAAATTCCATACCTCCTGGAGTGCTATGAGTTGTTTGCCAGGGGCAGCTATGTGTACCACATGGCAAAACAGACGTGTTGGCTCAGCACAGCTTGACACGGGATATGGTGCTGCTAAATAACATCTCTCTTGATATCTTCAACATAAACCTTGAATGTTTCAAGAGACATGCAAATATATCTCTTAATTTCTCTCATTCTAATTAACTTTTATAATGAAATATATTTTTGTATCTTTGTTACTGTTCATGAGTATAGGACACAGTCACAAAAAAAAAAACAACAACAAAAAACTGCATGGACTATCAAAGCGGCTGTGCAATGAAAGTCATGCGCTTGGTGTGTGGGTAGTAACAAATGCGGGGCGCCGCTGTGCGTAGATGCAATTTGCAGTAACATGGGTGAACAATGTTGGCTACATACATTTTGCGTGCAGTTTCATACTAGTTTATTGAACATCTCTCTTGTTTCTTTTATATCCGTTTAATTATCTCAATTTCTTGATTATTTATGTCTAACTAATTGAAGCAAACCCACGTACCAACTGTCAACTGTCAGCATGGCAAATATAGTAAAGGAAATACATACATAAATTAAACGTATCCATATTGTATCATTATGAACAGCTGATCAAATATTTACCGGTAAATATGAAAAGATAGTGAATGTAATTAGGTTTTGTACTACATTTTTATTGTCTCATTATTTTATGTTACATATCTAATCTTTTTCAACTAACCTGCCCAGCCTCTGGTTGTTTTCTCCAGCTTTGTCTGAAGCTGCAAACTGAGCATCTTCCCTCTCAAATTGCCGCTAGTATTTTGTGTAAAAGTCGCTCTTCTGGAATTCTGTATATGTTTCCAAGCTACCTCATCTGCGACTGTCTATAATGCCAATCATTTCTCTATCCCATTTTGTGACTCCTGCCACTCCTCTAAAATATTTCATCTTGGCAGCATTTGGTGACCATGCGTAAACGTGGGGCAACAATGATAACTTCGTCTCGATTAGTGATGTGTACCTGGGAATATTCACCGATCTGATATAATTTCCCCAAAGTCGGAAATTTATTAATTTTATTAGGAATGTTACTCTAAATTAGATAATATGTGTGCATATTTAAAGAATTAATTACGACACTAAAATTAGTTGTTCGATATCTCCAAAAACGACAAAGTTATGAGCTTTCAAGGAACGTATATGATTGACGTCACACGAGACACAATTCGTAATTCGAAAAATAATAGGATTATTTCTGTAGCGCTGTTTTCTTGGGAAAATCACCTTTGGGGCGGTTTACAACTAATCGAATGGCAGTACTGCCGCGCCAGTCATTGTATGTACCGTGACATCACGTGCTTATCGGCCGGCCGCAAATATCAACATTTCGGTACTATTTGGTATTTTCCAAAAATTCTAAAAGTTCTGTTCTCAGCATAATCTAAAGATATTTTATAAATAATTTTTTTTTATTTTAATAAAATTTGTAATAGAGTGAATGATGACATATTTCATACAATTGATATGGCAGCCTTGACTTATGATCTATTATAATTCATTGATTCATTGAATAATAAGGTATGGTCTTTGATAGTGATTTTTCATTAACAACAGTTAAAACGTTGTTATATTATTTTGTGTACTAGATTTAAAATGAGTTGATTGTTTTAAAAATGTATTATACTGTATTTCAATTTTAAATAAATAAATTGGTATGTGTTTTTCACCATTTGGATGAAAATTCCCACAATTCCCCAAAAATAAATTCTCGGAAATTTACACATCACTAATCGTATCCCTCCTTCGTGCTGCCTCTCCAAGAAAACTTTTTGGACTGAAGGCGAATGACTGCTTCTATCATGATTCTCCCCTGAAGAGTCGTGGCGAACTCGTGACAGACCTCGGATGTCAAAAACAAGCACCTTATTGTAGACACTATTATTCAATTGCCAGTGTTCTCTCTCCCTCGGAAGACGTGGACCTCATTAAACCGCATCCGGTGCAGTCACAGGCGTTGTGCGTATATGATGCATAAATGGGGCCTAATGGATTCCGAACTGTATGAATGTGGACATATTCAAACAACAAAACACATTGTAGAAGAATGTCCCCCCTTCACCAGTTTCCCTATGGCACATCTATGTTAAATCAAGTGACTCCCGTTGCCGTCAACTGCCTGAATAACATCAGCATCCCACTATGACCTCCACCAACTCTCCTCCACCACACGAAGAAGAAGAAGATGCTGTCTCTCTCATACAAGACGTCAGTCATACGTTTGTTACAGATCCACACTTTTTACCCTCCTGGGACGAAATAAGTCTCGCAATATCATCAGCAAACAAGAACGAGCCTATTGCTGCATCGTCAACTATTGCTGCATCTGATGTATGACTATTTCGGCTGATTTGGTCCATGAAGACAGTGAATAGGATTTGAACCTAGTAATTCATTCATTTACGTGTTTATGTCCAGGTTGAGCCAGACCAGATCCAGCATGAACTGAACGAGTTTGGCCACAAGAACTACTCCGTTCACACGAGTGCCTTGTCCGCTGCCACCAGCGCACACGCCATCATCGTTTGCACTGAGTGGGATGAATTCAAGGTAACAAATCTTTTCATTCTTAGTCCATTTGAGTTTGATCAAGTCTTCATTTCTGCTGAATCCATTGTTGAACTGATTTAATATAATGTAAGAAATGTGTAAAAGGGGTACGTACACTGACGTCAGAATGAATAGATCTGCCATATAGCCAAATTTGCCTACCATTTTGACGGCTGGAGACAAACCACGTAACATACTAATTTTGGCACCAGACGGGTTCACGCATTTCTCGAATACATGATATCATCATTCGTGTATTGACAGGCAGCGAGTGACAATCGAAGATTTTAAGAAATAAAACAAAGATTTGGTTTTCTGTGCAATCAAACGTAAAAATAGAAGTGGTAAAGAGATTAATCAAAACTACAATTATATATAATCATAATTACATTCAACAGCATTTTTTTTACTGCACTTCAAACATATTCAATTATCTATTTGATTATACACCAATCTGGGCTTTTACACGAATTTTTAGAACAGAATATAAAGAGCTATCGAAAATTATAAGTACATAGAGATTCTAAACCATAAAGTAATGAACAATTTTTTTAAACATTTAACAGTGACATAAAATAGAAAACTAAAACAATATCATAACACAAATCATTACATATTGTAGGATTCATCAAAGTGCTGGTATAGATGACACTCTACTGTATAAATGGAGTCAGCAAATATACCAACAATACCTCCAAACTTGTTGCCCAGATCATACATCCTATTGGTTAGTAAATGAGACTGATAATTACGTGCTGCAGAAAAATATTAAATTTTGTCTTGTGTTCCTCGCCGGTGCATTTAATTTAATAGCGGCGATGATGGCAGGGCTGTCAATTAGGTGGTTAATGACTCTATATAATACAACTACTTTATATAAAGGGGACCAAATAGGTGAATTATACTCAACTTGACTTCTAACTAATGAAGTGTAGAGCTCTGCAAAGGAAGCCAATCATCTTAAAAGCCTTGTTAGTTAAATCGTTAATGTGTGTAATGAATGTCAAGTTTTCATCGAATATTACACCCAAGTCCCGAATTTGTGACACTGGCGTTAATTAAATTGTATAATAAATTAACAATTTTCTTGACACGATCACTGCCGTCCGCGGTCCTTTCACGTGATTTTGACTGCGGTAAGCAAATTTAAAACATTTGTAAAAAGGGTTAAACTAAATCCTCCAATAAAATATTTAGTTTTTATAAACATACCGAACCATTTTCTTATTTACTGTTTTACTTATTGGCGGTTAGGGTTAGTTTGTAATCTGTTACCACAGCTACGGAAAAAGGGAGATTTGCCATAAATTCCGCACAATTGTAAAAATGAAGAGATGATCATTAGCAGATTTGTTTTTCGAAGAGTACATACTACTTCTTTTGCAGTGCAGTGCGAGTTGCCTGAAGACCTTCGGAATGCATTTATTGGAAAATCAAATGACAGTGACACGACTGAGCTCTCACTCACCCCCATAATTTTAACTTTCATCCCCTTGGGTGTTAT
The DNA here is from genome assembly GCA_022606495.2 of Halesus radiatus. Taxonomy (NCBI): domain Eukaryota; kingdom Metazoa; phylum Arthropoda; class Insecta; order Trichoptera; family Limnephilidae; genus Halesus; species Halesus radiatus. The sequence continues at coordinate 184,715 of JAHDVE020003761.1, read as the reverse complement.
GGCATATCTATATTGTATTCTTTACTCTGTGGGTACATATAATGATTAACAGGACTTGAGACTGTAACAATAGATTTATTTAAGATAACGATACACTTTTACGGGATATCAGAAGGTGGTAAATACTAAGAACACTGAAGGATAGCTCTGCCGTGGTAAGTAAAAACACAGTAATTACCAAAATTATCAAAAATGAGTTGAATATGGGAAGTTATTAAATATCGAACCTCTTATGTTTTATATTATTATGTACTTGTTTTTTTTATAAAAAACAAATCGTATTGTTTTTGATGTTATCGCAATTTCGTCGCTGTTGGTAAGTAAAAATACAGTATTTCTGTTTCTGTAAGTGAAAACACAGTTCCTACGTTGAAGTTACTGCGTTTACACTTACATTTACGAACATGCTGTGTTTTTATCTACCATCTTGAAATACTTTCTCGCGCCGCCCTGCCTTTCATTCTATGATGGCAACCCTTAACCTAGAGTTTTTTTATGTTTCTGTGGAATTTGTTGGTTGCATTTTTCATGTTTCTATTATTTTTATAAAACTGTTTTACACATGAAATAAAGATGTAAGGAATTAAATATCTTTTTAAACTTATAAACATAGTAAATCCCATGGTATTTAGTGTGTTTTTACTTACCGCGCCAAAGCTGTTGACGAGTGTGGTGCCTGGAAATGAATGTGCAGTGGCTGGTCCCGGAAATAATAATAATAATAATAATAATAATATTTATTTGAAACATACATTATTTGACAGAAATATTTCAGAAGGCTTTGACTGTCCAACTAGGAGCAAATCCCGTTTTAGGACAGTCAAATTGATAAGATTAGTTCATATTAATATACATACACATAAAAGAATATAAAACAATCCATAAAGAAAATTTAAGAAAAAAAAAAGTGTTTTCTTTTTTTTTAAGTATGTTGCATTTTTTAAATTAGTGTAGAATAATAATGAATTACAAATGAGATGTAAAAGTTTAAAATATAAAGTATGAAAGTTTAAAGAATATAAGTTAAAGGTATGATATGCATTTTTTAGTTTACTGTAGAGAAATAATAAATTACATATGAGATGTAAAAGTGTATAGTGAGAGTAAAAGTTTAAAGTATAAGATACTAAAGTATGATATGCATTTTTAAATTAGTGTAGAGTAATAATGAATTACAATTGAGATGTACAAGTATAAAATATAAAGTATAATAGTTTGAAAAATAAAAGATCAAGTATGATATGCTTTTTTTTACAATAAATTTAGTGTGTAGTAATAACGAATTACATATGAGATGTAAAAGTTTAAAGTATAGAGAATAAAAGTTTAAAGTATACAAGATTAAAGTATGATATGCATTTTTTTTTTATTTAGTGTATAGTAGTGATGAATTACATAAGGTTTTATTAAAATTGTACATACATATTAATGAGCATATGTTCGCTTTTGACCCTCCCTAAATGAACAGGGAAATGGCGCGCTGGTTTCAGTGTTGACAGCGGTCGGGAATATTTTCATTTAACTTAAGATTAGGGACTGCCACAATATCGAATAATTTGGCAACACCAGTTATCTTTCGAATCGATATATATACATAGATCACATTTGTAGGAATTTTCTGATTGTTATTAATTATTTTATTTCAGACCCTGGATTACCAACAGTTCTACGACGTGATGACCAAACCAGCGCACATATTCGACGGCAGAAAGATCCTGGACCACGCCAAGCTAACCAAGATAGGCTTCCAGGTGCAGACCATCGGCAGGAAGTTCTGTCAGGTTGGACCCATCGTTTCCTGGAGGACCAAACCCCTGGCTTGACAGCATTCTTATAAGTAACTTATCACTTATTTAGTAGTCACCAATATCACTTATTAAGACACCAAGATCACGTATTAAACCTTTAATATCACTTATTATGTCATCAATATCACTTATTAAGTCATCAATGTTACTTAATCTTTACAAAAATACAAAGGGTATTTCAAATTTCATTATAAGTACAGTATGTTTAGCATCGCCTGCTGAAGTGAGCAAAGTCCTGTTTAATATTTTTTTATTATTATTGATATGGTGGTGATCTGCATGGCTCCTATAAGCACTTATTGTGCTATAGTAATAATAACTAGTTAAATTAAATTGTGGCCTTTTCTAAATAAGTGTGTTTTATAATTTATTTTAAAGTTTTCAAAACTAGTTTCTGACCTCTAACTAAATGGCAGGACATTCCAAGAATGTGAACTCTGTGGCTACATTCATACGGGGTTCCATCAGTATGTTTGTCACATCAGACTTGGCCGACCTGAGCGTGAGTTGCCTCTGAGGAAGATTGTCCCCCACGTCAAGTATGATGGTGCCAAACCGTTCAGTGCCTTATGCACCATAAGACAAATTTTAAAATGAACTCTTTCTGTCACTCGAATCCAATGTGGGTAATCATGTGGAAAGAATAAGTTATATGACAGCATTTGGCAGCACCCCATATTAGTTGAGCTGCTGTTTTGGAATCACACTTGTTGCAATCTTGAATATGTATAATATGTACAGTAGAACTCCGCTAATTCAAACCCTGATAATTCGAAAAACCGCATAATTCAAAATTTTTGTCAAAAATGTCCCCTTCATTTTTTTTTTTTTTTTTCAGTGTGCCCATGAAAAATTGACAGTTTTTATTAATTTGAAATTAGGTTTTCTAGGTCCCATGGATTTCAAATTAATGGGGTTCTACTCTACATATATTTTACGGTATTGATATATATCTACTTCGCTTTCAAAGTATCCTGTGTGTGCCCTCTACACATTACACTTTAAAAAAATAGCTTGCCGCATAATTTCTATTTATGTTAAAACCATTTTCTTTTGTTACAGAACCAAGTATCTAGAAAATGTGCGTAATACTCCATCAGGCGGACTTAATTTAGCTCTATTACTGACGACTTATTTTTACTTTTTATGTAAACTAATATTCCAATGTATTCTACCCTCTAATTATTATATAGAGCCTTTTCTCATATACAGTGAAACTCTCTTAAGAAGTTTTCCAAGTGACCGGAAAAAAAAACTTCAAGTTTGATTCAAATTTGGCAATTTTTTAAAAGAAGTTCTTTTTTTTATTTATAGTATTATATACATAGTAATAAGTATTATGTATTTTTAAATTTCATTGACAAAATGAATTTAAAATATTTCATTGTTTTCAGCTACAACAATATCAATACTTTGGTATTTTTCATTTGTGGCGAGCTCAAAAATCTCCTTCAGTATTCATATATTCCTGATGATGACAGCATTGCTGTCGAAACATGTAGGTGTTTATATTTATAAAGTGGTGTAAACAAATAATATTTTTTAATTAATTAATTAATAATGATGCCACAAAGTGAATACCAATCGTTTGAAGAAATAATCAAAAATCTCCAGCCACCGCTGATACACAAGTAAATGTTTATTTTCATCGAGATAAATTTCGATAAAGATAAGGTGGAAATGCTGATGTCGGCGAGTAGGTAGATATCGAAAGCGAAATAAAAAACAATATTCGGTACCATGAAACTGGGAAAAATTACTCAAATGTTAGATGCAGACTTTGCTGTACAAGTCAATAATAATAACAAAGTCATAGTAACTTTTGACAAAAGGGTACATTTTCAGGTGTATTTCACCACCAGTTTTCATTTGTGATGGATTCACCCCCAACTTTTAAAACTTCTTAGGTGGGAAGCACTTTTAACTCTAAAACCTGGGAAAAAATTATGTTTTTTGTACGTAATTTCAAGGGACTGAAAAAAAAACTTCTTAACAATGAAAACTTCTTAAGTGGGAACTTCTTAAACGAGTTTCACTGTATTTCCCTAACATAAAATATTACATAATGTAAGACAGCCAGTGGCGTGCGTTGCTCTATGACCAAAGGTAGGCTGTGCATAGTTTTTCAAGTTTAGGTATGAAATGTTCATTGAATATTTGAACATTGCCAAATTTTTACGTACCGTCTTCTGCGGATTGTTATGGCCGATTGGATAAATAAACTGCAACAAAATTTCTCACATATTTTATTTTTTTCTATTATCTATAATGTACTTTATTTATGCGGTCAATTTTTCTTACGGTAGGCACAGCTTTTCAGCGGTTATAGATGGTACGCAACTGAATACAGCATATCGTCGTCCCAAAAGCAAAAGAGCACTTCTGCAAAAATTTGCTTTTCAGTACAACGCTTTTTAACTGTTTGCGGAGTGAAAAAAATGATGTGTAGGTTTAATCATTGAAGAAAATATTATTAACATAACCTAAATGAAACATGTAACTGGAAAAAACAACAGAAAATAAAAAGATATCAGTCGCATATGGGACTCGAACCCAGAACCTCTGTCTTTCCGGGGCAACCGCTTTACCAACTTACCTAATGAGACCTGTTCATTAGTTAAGTTGGTAAAGCGGTTGACCCGGATAGGCTAGAGTCTCAGATGCGAATGAAATCTTATTATTTTCTGTTGTTTTTTTCCAGTTCATGTTTCATTTAGGTTATTTTAATATTATTTTCTTCAATGATTAAATACTACAATGAGGTTTTTAAATCTCAATAAAAATAATAAATTTTTAAAAATTGCATATGTAGGTTGTTTTTCATTATTTTTAGAAGTTTAGAGCTCATGTGACATATTTGTTAAAGATTCTAATACAGTTTTCTTATAAATTAACAAATGACGAAGCAAACTGCATTCATAACTCCAAACCGTCAAAATCGCACGAGTGGCCTTTAGCTTTTTTGGCAACGATATTATGTGTTGTGCCTATTCGTATTTTTGCGTAATTTGCAGAATTCTTTTACGTATTAAATATTGAAGGCGTAAAGGCAAGATATTGTATCTCCATGAAACATTGTTTCAAGAAAAAGAATAAGGTTCTTTTGAAAATTTTAATTTTAGCCCATTGTAATATGTACGAGTATGTAAATATTTTTTGGAATGACGTTAATTACAGGTTACAAATTTGGGTTCTCCTTAGTAGTCATAACTCATTTATGCTGAAAAGTGGAGATACAATGATATATTGGCTTTAAGCCATCAATATTGGACAGGATAAGAAATTTAAAATTAATTGATAACATTGTTTTACATCACTTTTATTTCTATATTATTTCCAACCAGGTTTTGCTACCACTGGTCAGGACAGTATTTGCTTCTTATGAAAATATAAGAAGTTTTGTAGATTTTATATCCACATTCATGAAATCAATTATTTAAGATTTCTAGTAATTGCAATTGTAGATAATAAAAATTTTCATGTCACGAAGGTTGTTCTATAATCATTTAAAAAAAAATTCTTGATTATTTTTTTGATATTATCCAGTGTTGCGCTTCCTCTTACTTTAGCCAACGTTTTGGACAGCATTACAGTATCCATCATCAGGGCAGATGTGTAGTTTGTGGTAAAGTGTGTTTATTTATGTAGTAGTGATACTGTGTTGCGCGCGTTAATTGTCTTAGGGCCGGTATTTCGATATAATAATATTAGTATAATTAATGTGGTTTTCGGTGTTTAGTTTTGGTGTAACCGTCAAGTACCTGACACTGAGAACTATTAAGCCTAGCTCTGTTGTTCCTATTAATATTAATAGGGATTTTATGAATTTCAGTTGCTTCCGTAATTAGGCATGCTCAATGCATTTTAGGTCTTCCCAACACTTCAGGAACAACTCCAAAGTAATGGCCGGTTTCAGTTAAGTGCTTGATAATTACCGATTTGTCTGGCCTACATACACCCTGTCACATCCTGATCAGCTGAATTTATGAACTCTGTCAGTCTCAAGAGAAAACTTGGCTTTTGCAGACCTCAAAAGGTCTTGGATTTTTGTCGTTGTACCGTTTAAACGTCAGCTAAAGGAGGTGGAAGCGCAACATGACATGATATCCCAAAAACTATTCAAGAAAATTCTTTTTGTTGTAAAATACTGAAATTATTTAAAAATCTGTATACAATTGAATTTGTTATGTTATTTTTACTGATTATTTTTGTATTGATTCTAAAATTTGTTTTAAGCCATATTACGATGAGGCCATACTTTTTTTTAAATAAGTTAAAAACTTACTTGGACTATGAATGTATGTATTAAGAATGCCAGATGATTGAATTCCGCTGAAAATTCTGGGTGCTATTCTAGAAGGAAGACGTCCAGTGGGCCGCCCCAGACATAGTTGCAAGCAACTCCAGAAGCCGTTCGAGGAGAGGCTGGGCCTGCTATGGACGAAGGCCGCTGACATAGCGCCGGACAGGGACGCCTTGTCAATGTGATGGGTGTCCGACCCGAATAGGATAAGAAGGACTTGAACCTTACTGACATTTTATTTAAAAAACTAAATTAAAGTTTTTTTACAAACGGCTTCTACTATTAGGTTTGGAAATGTTCCTAATTTTTCGAATTGCTTTGCTTGCCTAACTAAATAAATATGAATGAAAAACTTTATAAGGTGCTATGCTTGTAAGTTGTATGAATATCATGCATATTTAGTAATCTTATAAATTAATTTTTTTTAATTTCCCGAGGTGCAAAAACTCTCAAATGTGAAATGAAATTTGCACATGATCCGCATTTTTTAAGTAATTCTGACTATTTTCAGCTCGCAATGTCATATCCAAGATTATGGAGCTTTATTTGATAAGATATTGTTTTTAATTATTTTTTTCCTCGATTAGAAAAAAAAGATTTTTTTAACCTCTGGTGCGCCAGCGTTGTCGATCGGCATCGTAAATTATGTGTCCGTTGAACGCCAGCGTAGCCGATGGGCAACGCAAAAAACATACTTTCTTTTTGTGGAATTTTCAACCTTAAAAAATATTTGTAGCTTACTAAATTAAACTGCATTCATTTTCAACAAAATGTCTGGAATTTAAAACAAAATTACAACTGTCAAGTATTGCATCATTCCTTGACGCGCAGTTCGTTTTTGTTTTATTCTATAAAATCTTGTAAAATGCAAGTAAATATGTATTTTTTTAATATATTATTTATACATTTATTTTGCTTTATGGAATTATAATAAAACTTCAAGAATATTTTCATATTTAATTTATATGTATTTTTTTTATAACATTAGAAGGATTTTTTTTTCCCTTGAATACAAGTAGCTATTCTAGTGATACTACTAATGATAGATATACACAAATTTTACAAATGTATAAACACATTATCTGGTAAGGCGGTACAATTTACAAAAAACATCATTTCGCAAAAAACAAGTAAGTTATTACGAAAACAGACTCAGCCGGTGCACGGCGGGCTGGGCGCAGATTTACCCTCGCAACACGACTGAATAAATAGACCATAGAGGATCGGCGTTCCAAAGGTTAAAAAGTGTTTTGAAACTCGGGTGAAGCTGGTTGTATTGTATATTATAATATACACATATTTTAGTACTTGTTCCCGTTCCCATAATACTGCTTTTTTTGCCATTATTCAATAATATCAAATAATGTATCATCTATACTGCCGTGGTAAAAACAGTAAGATACTGTGTTTTTACTTACCACGGCAGTATAGACTCTAGTATCATTTAAAATGATATTATGTTCATATAATTAATATACATATATATTTTTAGATTTTTACATACGTATGATGTATTATTAGTTACTTTGTTTGAGGTTTAGCCATAGATAATAGAAACAATGGGAGATAACTGTTATCTGTTTGGTATTTAGGTAGAAACAAAGGCGGGGCACTGCTGTGCGTAGACGCGATTTGTAATAGTATGCGTGAATGATGTTCGCGATACTTGTGGTGTGCGCGGTTTCATACTAATGATGATTCATGGCCCATCTCCCTTATTTCTATTATCTATGGTTTTGACTTACTTTTAAATGAATTTCTATAAAACAGTATTAATCTTGTAATGAAGATTTATTAAATACATAATATCAAATTCTGTGTATGTTTTCCACTTACATATTGACGGTCCCAACGTAATGTGTCGAATCTACAAAATTTCGATTTTCGCTTTATTACCTTTAACCGTCCGTGTGCTGAAGCGACACTCTGACATTTGTACCTGTAGCATGCCAGTGATGCCGGAGCGGCTTTCGCTAGTAACGCACCCAACTCGACTTGATTTCATAGTATTTTGTACCTTAAAAATGCTCCTAGCATACTAAAATATATTTTATTCGCCTGGCAAGGAAATAATATATCTTAATATTATTCTGTTTTGTCTTTTCGTCACATGCAAACACATTTATTTTATCTTTAAAAAAGTTCTTCGCCATTGTGGAAGTGTCATTGACCTTGCAACAATGATTGTCAATGTCATATTACTGTATTCATTTACGGGAAAACATCATATTATTTTATTTTCATTGTGGAGGACACTTATTTAGCTTCATTAAAATATAATAAAATCATGAAAATGTCTGGATTTCTTTATTTTACTTTTTTGACATAAAATACGAATCAAAAAATCATTTCTCTGAATATAAGTAGCTATTCTGGGGAAACTCCTTCGGCCATATACATACAATTTAAAAAAACACATCTAGTAAGGTGGTACAATTTACTAAAACATCATTTTGCAAAAAAAACAGTGAGTAATTACGAAATTACTGTCAGTCAGCTCACGGCGTGCAACAAGCGATTTTACCACTGGCGTAAGAGGGGATTTGTTGTATTTGGTGGTGACTTGGCATTCCAGCGGTTAAACTATCCAATTATAGTATATATTTTCAGATGACTCCAAAAAATGTTGAGTTTTCCTCTAAATTCTCCTTTTTTAGAATGAAAATGATCGAAACTGCACGATGTATTCCGTTTATAGAAATTCGAATCTAACTTTGTTTTCACTCTCCTGTAAGCCTCGTAAAATGCAGATTCGACACCTTACATTGGGACCTTCGATATTATTGTTTTATGTTTCCACATCTGTAAACAATATTTTTTTTGCAGATAAAATTTGACGTATTTATGAGAAAAATTAACGAAAGAAGAATTTTGAACCCAGCCATTAAAATCATGTGACCACATTATAAACCACATGTAACTATGTATTTTTTTAAAAATATATTTTATTATTTTACAAAATATATGTGCAGTATTCATTCTTCAAAAGAAATTCCATTTCATTTTTTACACTCTTAAATATATCGACTTAATTATCAAATAGAAATTAAGTACCTAAATATAGATAGAAACTTTAGTACAACATGTACAACTGTAGCGCAATTGCTCTGTAACTTATGTACACAAGGTATAACTGTACCATAATAGCTCATAACATTAACTACACATAGTATAACTGTTAGCTCAGAATATAAACTATACGAGTTATAACTGTACCATAATACTGCCGTGATAAGTAAAAGCACAGTAATTAACAAAAATAATTATTGAATTTTTTATGTTTTACATAAGACATATTTTAATATTACTCGTTTTTTCATATTTAAAAAAGATGATTTTTTTATGTTTTCTCAATTTTACCGCTGTTGGTGAGTAAAAACGCAATATTTCTGTTTCTGTAAGTAAAAACACAGTTCCTACGTTGAATTTACCGCATTTAGGAACGTGCTGTGTTTTTATCTACCATCTTGAAATACATTATCCCGCCGTACATTTTGTGTTTCTATTGTTCTAAAACCCATCTCATACACAAAATAAAGATGCAACTGAGCAAATATTTTGCTAAACTTATAAAAACATTAAAATATTATACTGCTTTTTACTCACCCCAATTACACAGTAAACATTCACCATTGGTAGGTAAACAACAGTAAAAACAGAAAAACTCGTATTTTCAACAGATATTATTATTTCTTTGCAAACTTTGCTAATTATAATACGTATAGAATAAGTGTTTTGCAAAAAATCAGTACATTAGGCCAATTGTAAATTTGCAAAAATGTTCAACAAAACTCTACCCTTCATTCTGTAGAATGACTCCCATGGTAATTACTGTGGTTTTACTTACCACGGCAGATTAGCTCAGAAGCTTATGTACACAGGATATAACTGTACCATAATAGCTCAAAAACTTATGTACACAAGGTATAACTGTACCACAAAAGCTCATAAGCTTGTATACGCAAGGTATAATCAGTGGCGGCACGTGACTTTTGACTGAGCTAGTGCGCTAAGATTGAAAAATTCGACGTTATTGATATTGTTGAAGCTGAAAATGATTTTAATTTTTTTTTTCAAAATTGAAATTTTTTGTATGAAGATTCTAAATAGTAAATCTTCATACAAAAAATTGAAATTTTGAAAAGAAAAAAATCATTTTCGGCTTCAACAACATCAATAACGTCGTATTTTTCAATCTTAATGCTCTAGCTCAGTCAAAAGTCACGAGCCGCAACTGGCCGTATAACTGTACCATGATAGCTCAGAAACTTATGTACACAAGGTATAACTCGGCCACAATAGTTCAGAAGCTTATGTACACGAGGTATAACTGTACCATCATAACTCGGAAACTTATGTACACAAGGTATAACTGTGCCATGATAGTTCAGAAGCTTGTGTGCACGAGGTATAACTGTACAATAATAGCTCAAAAACTTGACTACACAAATTATTACTGTACCATTACAGTTCATGAATTCTATTTAATGTTTTACTGTACCATTACAGTTCATGAATTCTATTTAATGTATTACTGTACCATAAAACATGATAGTTTGCTTAGCGTGCCTTGATTTATACATAGTAAAATCATATTACTATCAAACTGTTCAATTTTACGATTGCTACGCCTGTGAGAGAAGTGTAAATGCAGCGATATGTGTAGCACCATCTATTGACGAAATTAAGTATCTAGTATATAGTTTATAATTAAAAACATTGTAAGTGTCATATATTTCTACTTTATTTCCATTTACAAGAATAAATAATTTTATAGTACATTGGTTTTTTAAATAATGCATGTACATATTACCAGAGTGGTAGATACTCACAGTATCGCCCTGGTGAAAGACCACCAATCAGAATCGAAACATTGCTTGAAACGGCTTTAGACGTGTTTGGTGACCAGATCTGAATAGCCAGGTCCTTTCCAACCTTCCTCTTGCCCATCTCCTTTCCTTCAGCCTCACAACATACCCCATTTGGGGATGCCGTGTTCCCACTGGCTTCGGACAGTTGGGAGCAGCTGGAACTCTTGTGCGGTTTTCACATTATTTTAAAAAAAAATTTACTCTCTCTGTGGTTGACTGGTTACGATCCTTGGCTACGAATCCGGAGGTCGCGAGTTCAAATCCCGGCGTGTGCAAGAAATTTTTATTTGATTAATTTGTCTTATTTCACAAGTTATTTATTTAAAATAATATGTAGCATATTTGCGGCACTTTCCAGAGTGGAAGATACTCTCAGTATTGTCCTGGTGAAAGATCAACATTCAGAATCGAAATGTTGCTTGAAATGGATTTAGCCATGTTTGGTGATCAGATCTAAATAGCCAGGTACGTCCCCTCCTTCCTTTTATCCCATCTCCTTCCCTTCTCCACTACCATCAGCCTCACAACAAACCCCAATTGGGTATGCCATAGTCTCACTGGCTCCAGACGGTTGGGAGCAGTTGGGACTCTTGCACAGTACTCACATAAAAAAAACCTAGTTTCATTAATTTTCAGGTCTGCTAAGATAGCTGATATAACAACATGTTTCAAGCAACCACAAAAGTTAAGCAACATTCGTCCATATAATCAGAAAAAATGAATGTAAAATTGAACAACAAATTCACCAATTTTCCCATTGGCAATGGGAGTATTCTAACCACAGATAATAGGAACAAGGAAGATGGGCCATAAATCGTCATTAGTATGAAACAGCACGCACATTGCGTGTCGTCAACATCATTCACCCATACTACTACAAATCGCTTCTACGCACAGTGGCGCCCGGCCTTTTTTTTTACTTTAACTCCACACATGAATCTTTGTTTGGGGATGCTCTTTTTAAAGAAAGGAACGAGAGGAAGTTCTGGAAGGAAAAGTGTAGGGATCCAGGGGTCGGTGCGTCAAGGAGTGACAGAAGTATAAATCCATCCCTTCCGTTGTGGTGCAAGACGATGATGGGTCGAGAGAATCCGGTTTGAGAGCTCAAAGAGTCTCGCTCAACCAGCGTTTTCTGATCTGGCCCGCCACGCAGTTGGTGCACAGACAAAACCCGGGCACCCCTGCTAAGTCACCAAAACCACTTGGGGTGACCTATGGCAGAGGTGTTGGTTATCCAATTAATGGTTCCCGGGACGGCGGTACCCAGTGGCGGCTCGTGACTTTTGAGTGAGCTAGAGTGCTAAGATTGAAAAATACGATTTTATTGATATTGTTTTAGCTGAAAATGAATTTTATTTTGACCCAAACCACCCCTATTGGGTGTGCCACTGGTCTGATTCTCCTGTCACCTTGCAACATTCTTCAACATTAGGAATACTTTCATTTGTTTTACGTGTTTGAAGAAGTATTTTCTAGAAGTATATTTAATATAACAATGTATAGAAAATATATTTTATTTGTTTTGTTGTTTAGTGTTGTATCACGACAAAGGTCGCAATCAAATTTAATGTGCAATTAATGTATGTATTATATATGAGTAAGACGTGATTCCTTTTAACCGCCCGTCCTTTGGGTAATTCAAAAAGTAGGTAACATCGGATTTTTTTCCATTTGATTTCGCAATAACAATACGTGTGACGAGTGACGTAACTTATATGGGAGAGAGGAAAATACCCGAACACATCCCTTATCTTCGGCTGACCTCGAAATACTAAATGAGATAATGCAGGAGCAAACTTGACGTATACGAATGTTTTGTGGGTTTTGGGAATAGCTTTTTTGTACCTGAATGTACGGGATACGGCTTGTTGCATTCGGGCGATAATATAGCGGCCGTATCACGTACGTTTGTATGGGTGGGGCGGTTAATTAGAACCTTGTAAGATGATTTTATAGCTATCTTTGTTTTATTTTTTTCTAAAGTAACTCCACACAGGAGGCCCTGAGGGACATAAGGAGGGATGCTGTGTGGAGGGTCTTTTAGAGGATAGGAAGGAGTGAACCTGGATCTTCAAGAGACCCATGTTGTAGGAGGGAGAAAATACAGAGGTCGGCAGATCATTCCACAGCCGAGCTATTGAACACAAGAACGAGTCGAGCAACCCGTTCTCATGTGACAAATGTTGGGCGCTCATTCGGCTTGTTTCCCGACTGTACAGTGATACCGAAGGGATCAATGATGCTCGATTCCTATCTAACTTCTGTGCTCCAAAGATTGCAATCCGCAAAGAATTAATGGTTTTTTAGGTATTTTGGGGTTCCAGACCAGAGATGGTTGAAAAATTCTTACAGTGTTAAGTATAAAACCTTTACTAATCTTAGGATCGCATGTCTGCAGTTTGGCTCTTTCGTCCAGCAGGATTAAACTCGTACTACCATTGCAGTAAGCGGAAGATATTGTAGGAGAACCTAGCCAGCTGAGGAATTGAACTTACGACGTCTGAGTGAGACCCAAACGCGATGACAACTCAGCTACTGACCGGTCGTTCACTTAAAATATCGACCCAAAAAAACTTTTTTTTTAAAGTGTTTTGTTTTTATATTTTTTATTTACCTAATCATATTTACATAGGAAATATGATTTTTTTTTTAAATACAATAAACCTGGAAATAATTTTCTAAATTACGTCTAAAATTCTGAAAATTGATTTTTTTTTCATGGCATATGCTTCATAATTTAAAATAAAAATAAATGAAATACTTCTCATCCTTACTAGATATTTACTAAACCTTTAATTAAAAAAAAATATATGATTCAGTTTGGATGGGTATTTTGGCCTCAAATCCTAAATTAAGTTATGCATGAAACAGACAGCGCAGCCTTTCCTCTTAAGCATGGGAACTTCTTAAGCGAGTTTCACTATATAACAAACAGACTATTCCAATTTTATCCAATACAAACAATACATACACACACACACACACATTTAACCCCATAAAATTGTACCGTTATGCTATTACGATAAATTTCCAGTGCCACAATGTACTTGCATATCGACTGTGTTTTGGTCAAGGGCATTACATATTCCACATTTTCTGGCTAGCAAAAATAGGCCTAATTGCTTTAACTTCCGTGACATTCACAACATGAGTGTTATACTTGCACTAAGGTCTAAGTTTCTTTTCCAAAAGATGTGAAATAACACCTTTGACCAAAACACAGTCTGTTTTGGTCTAAGGCGTTATTCCGCATCTCTTGACAAGCAAAAATAAGCCTAGTTGTTTCAACCTCCATGTCATTCAATGCGACCGTTACACTTTCATTAAGGCGTAAGTTTCTTTCCCAAAAGGTGTGGGATAACGTTGACCAAAATACAGTCTGTTTTGGTCTAAGCCGTTATTCTGCTCCTTTTGGCAAGCAAAAATAAGCCTAGTTGTTTGAACCTCTGTGACATTCAGCATTACCATTATTGTAATAATAATAATATTTGGATGATTTGTATAGAGCAGTTTTTGTGAAAAATCACCTCAAGGGTGCTGTACAAATATTTTTTTTTCCACTGCTCTATCTTATCACTAACTATAGACAATCTATTATCACAGCTTGTGACTAATAGATTGCACTCACCAGTTCATCGACCTGTAATACCAAACTATATGTACAATGCATTTGACCAATGAATGTGATGCCACGTTAAAATTTATAGGTTATTAATTTTATGTACAGGCAAATAATATTATACAGGACCGTACTTTCCTGGCATAAACACTGTTTATTAGCGAAATTTATATACTGCTTTGCATGCAGAGGATATAATTAAATAATAATGGACCCAAAATGTGCGGGACCCGAGTCCACCCCTCAATACTAAAGAGTCAGTAGTAAAAGTTGATATACCACTGCATAGGTTTTAAAAAGTAAAACACAAGTAACTATTACGGCTAAGGTCAAATAATGTCTGTCTGTGCAGAGTTATTTTTTTGACAGATTACTACTCATCCATTTACACTGCAAGGTTTCTTTAATAATAATAATATCTTTATTGTAATTAAATTTAACTATAACTAAAAGACATGTATAATATAATAATATAAGTAAGTGTACAGTGGTTAATAAAGTAAAATACAAAATAATATAATAAAAGTTATAGTTGAAGTTTCACATAACCCGTCTCACTAGGCTAGCCTGTGTTGAGGCAGTAATTTTGCAAATTATTTTATAATTTTAAAATACCTATGAATATACACTTATATTGAGATACGCTTTGTAAATCGTTGAATCAATAATTTAGAATGTGTGTGAGTGCACCGGTAAATGTCTTATCATTACTTTTAATCCAATTTTTTACATTGTGTTTGAATATTTTTTGTGAATCAGATTTTTTTATGCTAACCGGAAATATATTTTTGGAAAGCACGTATTCTTGGAGATGCTATTAAATTCTGGTATTTTTTTTTCATAATTATTTATGTTATTGCATTGAGGTAAATAAATAGAGTTTACATTCCTTGAAAAATCAGTGTAAAATATTGTTCCCGCGCGTGAGGTAGGGAGAGGGGGTGAGGCGATTGTCGATGTCGCCCAAATCCTTCAGACTGCGAACGAACTCAATGAACGGAGAAGCCACGCCGCTCAGCTAGCCGCCGTGACTCGGAGCATTTGAGTTACCGATTACCGGTGTATGTGCTTCATTGCTTCTTGAGTTTTTTTTACATTAAAAAAGCTAATTTACATAATAATTGATTAAGGTAAAACTGATGAAAGGTTACGTCATTGCTTTTTCTATCTTTCCAAAATGACATGTCCAGTCATGTAGGCATTTTGAAATTATCATTGGAGATCCATACCCGGCGAGCCCTTGTAATCGATTGAAGCCCGTGTTATCTCAATGATGTCAACTGACCGCATGTTGTTGCCGATATTTCAAATGCTGATGTTTATTCCATTTGTATACATATATCTATGTGTTTGGCTCATTTTTAGGAAAAGAAAAGCATATTCTATGATGGGTGGAGCTGTACAAGGATTTGATTAGAATTCATCTTCCTAAATGTTATTCGTCCCTCGATAAGAAACAAATTGAAGTGTGAGGATTCGAATAATGTTAATAAAATAAGAAAACTGTAATTAGGATATATAGGCAATATGGGGGTGGTATATACGAGATATTGATATTAAGGACATGAAAGTCTGAAAAGGTGGTTCAAAACCGAGCCCTCAGAAATGTTTTCGGACTTCCATGGGACACTCATGTCAGGGACATCTACTCAGTTTCCGGTATCCTTCCAATCACGATCCTTCCTAAGTATGAAATCACCAGCACCATCCTACAAATTACTCAACAATCAACTCACACTAACGTCAAGCCACTTTACAATCAAGACATCCACAACCACAATACTCGAAATAACAATAAAATCCGCATTCCTCAAACACACACTACAAAATATGGAATAAAATCTTTAAACTACATTGCCTACACACTTTATAATTCGCTTCCAGATATGTACAAAACCATCCAGAAAAATAAAAAATCCCAAAATGATGGTATAAAGGAATACTTTTTAAGGATATTTAAAAATGAAAATCAGTAAATCCATATTTGTATATTTTGTTGTTCCCTTATATGTTTTCTCTTGTGTGTTGTTCTATTTAACTTGGCCTTATAAAATTATTTCTGTTTGTATGTGAAACTTGTATTTTTGATATTTTGCTGTCAATGTAAAATTGTATGTACTATCTTCTACTTATGTATTGTAAATTCCTCCTGTCCTAAAATGAGTTTTGATACTCATCGGGATTGCTTTAGCAAGAAATAAATATATAAAAAAAAAAAAAAAAGGTGAGTTTTTAGTTTGAACCGAAATTCTGTTGGACTCGTTATGCATTTTAGTTCCGAAGAGAGTTTATTTCAAGTCTTAGGCCCTGATACTCCAAAAGCGCGATCTCAATACTTAGAATTTGGCTTGCGCTTAGGTTACATCGGCCTCCCGATAGCCGATGACGATGCTGATCTAAGAGTTGACAGTCTTAGACTTGTGTTTTCTGGAACTCATAGTTCGGAAATGTGAGGTGGGGCCATTTCATTGATTGATTTGAACACCTTGCTTTATGCCTACACTAAAGTCTTTCTTAAACAATACTTTTTTTAATCGTATGGGTTGTCTTTTTCTATGGAAAATTCTGTAGAAAATTCCACAGAAAAAGACAATCCATATCAAAACTAGACGAAACAAGTTTCTTTCCCAAAAGGTGTGGAATAACGCCTTTGACGTTTTGTAACTTTATTATTTAAATGTGTAATTTTAATATGTTCACTCTGCTTCTCCACACAAGCATTGCTTAAAAGAGAAGCGTAGTATTGCAATTGGCTTATGAATGTATTCAATTTAAATAAAAATAGATTATTTTTTTACTATTGTTCACGAAGTGTAAACAGTAAAACCTTTTTTTTATTTGGCATCTGCTCTGGTAAACCAATACAGAGTTCTACGAATTAAACACAAAAACAATTAATGGTTTTTACATTTTAATTTTTTTCCGTGTTTCTAATATTCCGAACCTCGTTTTTAGGGTTATGTCATAACCGTACAAAATTGTATTTTATATTCATAGTAAACCATAACTAAACAGAAGTAGTAAAATTATGTACCTATTTAGATACCTGTGCATATAATCATATTTACGTAAATAATATATTTTTTAAATCGAACAGCAATTATAAAGCAGTCACCCAAATTAAGTTAATATGTCGTCTAAACTAAAAGAATGCGTAGTAGGTATTAAAAATATAAAACTAAATCAACAAATAAAAATTTCGATTCAAATACAAAACCAGAAAGAAGCCTTTTGACGATGTTTGTTATTCAATTTTAAATAACGAATTATAAATTCTACGTATAATTATATTTAAGGGGTGGGAAAAGGGGAAGTTTGTCGAAATCTCATGCAGACAGTGACCTTCCTCTTGTTTTGAAAGTCGAGTGTACAAAATTTCATCAAGCTTGAAATAAAACTATAGATTTGTATACAAAACAAATAAATACCGGCCGCCAGGAACATTCTTATGATAAATCGAAGATAAAAATATATATTCCGAATCGGCGTTTGCTAATCTATTCGAATGTATTTTTTTTATTTCGATAGATGTGTAATTATTGTATGGCGTCATTGTTAAACAAAGTACTCCTTAATAATTATAAAATATTTTTCACTCGAGTTCCTTATTCAAACTTCGCGCGGTTACTAGGATCGAGGTGGTTGTAAGAAAGTTGCGGCGTGCGGCCGCGAGATGGCGGTAGTGTTTCTGTAATCGAAAAGAATACAAAAATGGCCGGAGATTGCGAACCGCGTATTGACATTTAGTGAAATATGAATCAAAATGTAGTGTACACAATAAATAGTGTAAGGTTTTCGTTATGTAGTGATTAATTAAGTGCTCCAAGAATGTCCGCCACCCCCAAAAGCGAAAAACATGGCCAGGGTGAGTACTAACCATTAATATTCATCTTCATTAAGAAATTATTCATCTCAAGTGGCTAGAACACAGTCGTGGGAATGATTCTCATTTTTTTAGTCTAGCGATTGTATTTTTATCATTATTTGTACCAATTGCGTGTACATACATCGCGGCAGGGTCCGACATCTGGTGATCTAGTGCGCCCCGACTAGGCGTGTTATGGGAAATGAATTTCTCGTCAAATGTCAAAAGCCAGTAGCCACCACTATCTATATCTAACGATGATAATAAGTGATTTTTGTTTACTTTTTTCTTCTCGTGTAAAATAACAAATTAGTGTTCTTCGAATTGACAAGAACCTGTTTCAAAATCTTTTATAAATAACTGCTATATATTATAAATATAGTAAAACTAATTTCAAAACACTTTATTATGTATTGTTTTCTCCCGTGAACTTCGAATTCCGTATTATATTATTTCATGACATGAAATTTTCTTATTTTGATTATGAACGAATGATTTCTAAAATTGCATATTATTAATTAAGAATTATCCTTATTAAATAATGATCAACTTTTATTATCACATTAAAATATTATACTTACTTTAAATCCGTCGCCGATTTACTAATACTTACATGCATAATGTAAACACGTTCATGGCGGTAAATAGCAGTGATTTTACCTGATGGACAATGAACTGTGCACAATGATATTTACGGTCGAATACGCGTGTATTTTGTATGTAAAAATTCTCCGCTCTACAGGTAGGCACTGAAAATGAATAAAATATTTTACCTAGTGTAATTCGCATACCCCAAGGCCTTGTTTGGTAAATAATTTGTTAATTAAATACTAATTACATGCCAATTAGACCCCAAATAACTAAAATTATAAATTTTTGTTGGTTTTGTAAATCAATGTATTGATTTCTATAGGAAAATATTACAAACTAATAGTGTATTTTCAGAAACTACGGACACCGTTAAAAATGTATGGAAGATTCAAAGTTAATATTTCTGATTCTAATAATCGCACTAAAAATGTGTAATTTTAATATTTTCATTCATAATTATTGATTTTAAAAACGATCTAAAACCGCACATTCCGAAACTGTTCGAACTGGCTAAAACGTCATTCTGATGTAGATAACGCTATTGGATGGTAAGACAGCCGTCACCTACATTGATCGGCGTGACGTCAACAACGCCATATTTACGAACATGTCGTTTTGACGGAATGTCAAAAATGGTACTAAATCGTTACACAAAATTTATTCATAAACATACGAATGAAGTTGAAATGTCATCGTCATCGTAATTTTTTTTTCTTGATTTTGTACACAATGAAAATACCCTTGATCCTTCAGGAGGGTTTATTTTTTCTATGCCTTTTTTGCAATATTATTTATCTTTTTAAATGTATTATGAAGATAGAAGAAGACATTCTTCACTTTATCATGTTTTATTATTTTCATATTAATATTATTATCTCTAACAAATCATCGATCAGGTACCTAAAAATACCTTAGATAATAACAATTGTTAAAGTAAATTGTAGATGGGTACCTACGTACATTTGTCATTATTTGAGTACATAATGCAAAATGATAAGATTTAATTTATCTACTATATCCCATTGAAATATGTATTGATATTAGGTATCTCCATGGGAGTTGGGCCCAACACAGTACCAATGCAGATGCATAATTTACATACAGCGTGTTTCGTTTTAGACTCTATTAAAACATAATATCTTGTATAGCGAGCTTAGAGAGCGCAACTGAAATTCCGCTCGTAAGTGACGGCATTGTCGACGTTAATTTGTGCATCTTTTAATGAAATTTAATTTTTTCAAGGTTTTTCATATCATCCGTTTTTAGATTTGTTTAGTGGGACAATCATGACATGTAATCAACATTTTTTAAGTAAAAACCACGTTCCGTCGAGACCAACCCGATAAACCTTTTTTTCATTTGCCCTCATGCAGGACCAACCTTTGGGTAAATTCTCTAATTCCCCGTAGTTGCGCGCAATATAACACACAATTTAACAACATCGACATTCTTCCCTTTAAAAATATCTAACCGACCGAAGTAAATGTTTGCGACCACAAATTGAGTATAAAATGTATCTAGAGCATTTCATATCCACATCCTATCTTCCTCTTCCCCTTCCCCCTCCATTATTGTTTTTCTCTTGTTAACTCCATAAATAAAATTCCCGTACAAGCACAAGAAACTACGTTGGTTTAACTTTTGTTAAACTTCCTATATATTATATAATTATTTAAACTTTTTCGTTGTTATTCATTTCTCTATTTACATTGTATATATTTCATGTGATATGGCAGACTGGGTTTGCACTACCCACCCAGTCCTGCCCGATTAAAAACTTAAATAATAATAGTATTTGTTTTAAATATATGTCTGTTTCTTATTTAAAAAAATAGACATAATATGACTATAATCGGAAAATCCATGTCGAAATGATTTTATAAAAACATTTAGCATTCTTTTCGAATGTTCACTTTTTTTAATAACGTAATGCATGGTTTTACAAATACAAGCCTCAGGGATCTCATTTCTACAGCATTCAGTCTACTTCCATCCTTAATGTCTTGTATTATATGTATATTAAATTAATAAAAGTTTGTGATGTAACAGAAATTCAATTAAATAGATATTTTTTTTATCTCGTTGATTTATCATATGGCAACCCACGCGGCATTCTATCTGATATGGACAGTGGCAGTGGCCAGGGCCGGACTTCCGCCTAGGTCCGCAAGGCCCGGGCCTAGGGGCCCTAATCTCGGGGGGGGGGGGGCCCGTATACAGATACCGTTTTTTCTCATTACTCTACACGGGAGGCCCCGATTGAAATGATTTTCTTAGGGCATATGTTATCTTTGAGACTGCTGTAAATATGGTTCATATTGAGGACACAGGACTCCGAAAAATATATTAAATTTTTCCTAGGAACCGCACTCAATAATATCTGGACGATTTGTATAGCGCTGTAACTATAGACAAGACTACTATTAAAACTTACGTCTAACTGATTACATCCACCGGTTCATCGATCTGTAATACCAAACTATATGTACAATGCATTTGACCATTTAACGTGATGCCGTTTTAAAATATACATTTTATAAATTTTGTGTACAGGCAGATGATATTATACAGGACCATACTTACCTCACTTACCTGGCAGATCACTTGATTAAACACTGTTTATTAGCTAAATTTATATACAGTTTTGCACGCAGAGTACATAATCTTGGAAAGCGCGTGTTATTGGATAAACTTTTTAATCCTGGTATGTACTCGTATATACTTGCTCGTTTTTAGGAAAGCAAATTTTATAATAGGTGATACAGTACAGGGATTTGATTAAAATTTATCTTCCTAAATGTGATTCATCCCTCGATAAGAAAGGGAGCAGGATATGAGGCTTTGAATAATGTTAATAAAATAAGTGTAATTAGGATATGTCGGCAATACAATAGTTGGTACTCACATGTATATTGAATTTAAGGATATGAAAGTCTGAAAAGGTAAATTTTTACTTTGAACCGAAATTACCCGGACCCGGTTAAGTGCCAAAATGATATACATTGAGGACACGGGGTTCGGGAAAATAATATGTCAAATTTTGCTAGAGCTCCCGAACACTCACTAAAACAAACACTCTTCTTTATCGTTATGTTATACTAGCTGAAGGACCCGACGTTGCACGAGGTTATGTAGTTTTGAGGTTGTGATGTGTTGCTCCTACTCCTACCCGGTAATTTTCCTGTTATTTTTAACGTCAAGTGTGTGAAAATTCATCGAGAAGTACCAAAATTCTGCTTTAAGGGTGGGAAACCGGTAATGGGTGGTTTTTAGAAATCTCCTATATACCGTGACCTTCCTCTTGTTTAGAAAGTAATTTGAATGGTTGTGTTAAGGGCGAGAGGGACGTCGGAGCGGAATTATTTATTATTTCGATATATTGATAGTATTATTACACAATACGATAAACATAATGTTTTTAAATAGAGAAATATTAATTCAATATTTTATAAATTTACATAGGCGTGGAGGTACCCCCTGGCTAGGTACCGAAATAGTGAACATTGCGGACACAGAACTCGGAAGTCCCAGCCTCGAAGAGGTATCCAGATAAGCGCCAAATGGTACCTACCCATTGTAGACACAGGACTAGCAAAATAAAATTCGCTTCTAAATTACAGATGGTTGATACCTAAAATCGATTGTCACTGCGCTATAGTTACCGGAGACCGATGAGGAACCGGTTCTTTATCCAGTTACAGAAATTCTGAGAAAAAGTCTCGGTTTTTACAATTTTTCTATTATTTTTTATGAACATTTCAAAAGGAACCGGTTCCACAGACAGCAAAGTAACCAGTACAGGAGTCTAAATGTTGTTTGGAAACTGAATTTCCGATTGATAAAAATCGAACCCGTTTTTTGGTTTGCTCCGACCTAGAAAAATTGTTTACTCACCAAAGTTAAAAAAGGTGAAGGAAGTTTTTTTGCTAAATTACCAAAAAGGGGGCCCGACTCCGTACTTGCCTAGTAAGTCCGGACCTGGCAGTGACAATAGCGACAATACCTACACAATAATTAAATCGCTTGTATGCGAATCAGTAGCAACTACGCGCCGTGTTGACTGTTGATTGTTGACTGACACGGTACTCTAGGAAGATCGTTTAAATCAATCCCTAGTTTATTGGTACAATTTTTTTATGCCGCTCACTCTCTCAACTGCCCGGAGCTAGTGGGACTTTGGCATTCTCAATTATTGCGGTATGCTATTAGGCTGAATGGAAGAGGAATGTTGGGAAGCAGTGGCGGTTTTCTCTATCACGCGTTTGTGCAAAGAACGCCCATGAAAATACAAGAAAATAAAACAAACATGCATCATAATTTTACCACTCTTCAAATAGCGCGTCATTCAAATTCAGTCCGAAAAAATTCACGCGTTCGTATAGGTAATATTGCTCGAGAGCTAGTCCGAAATGAATTCCATATGTGCGGTATGAATTCAGCGTCCATGGGGCTTTCTGTCCTAAGTTCATACATTGTCATTCTCGTGGCGCTTCGGCGGGAAATCGACATCTACACAGCTTACAACAAATTTGTACGGAATAGTATTTTGCAAACAGTTTTTTTCTGTAATTATCGTGTTATACGAGTACGTCGTTATTAATATAAGTTAATTAATGAAGATGATATTTTTTTATATTAAAAACCTCACAGTAAAGTTTCTTGCCTAAATTGAAATTTATATGGTTGCGCTGGTTCATTGAATTCCGTTATCACAACTTAAATTATTACCAATTGATTTGCTCAAAAATATGCAGGGGTAAAATAGGGAAAGGTAAGGATGGAATCCAAACGACTTACCCTTTATCCTTGTTTCGTCACAAGACTCTTCTTTGTGGTGGGCACTTGAGCACATAAGTAAATGTTCAACATAAATTACAGACATTAAATGTCTGCAGCGGATCACACTAACGAATACCACGGCGGTGTAGTAAAACAATAGATTAATAACATAAACACAAGACGAATTGCGTTGCGAGTGCGGATGGTGCGTGCTTGACGAGATCACAGGTGTCCATGTGTTGCGAGTAGAGTCGATGGACTAGGTATGGATTACAATTGGGTAGGTTTATTAGGATGTATATTATTGTGCAAATCAACTATTAGGCTATCCGAATTAAACCGTAACCGGCGCAACCATTATATTATTCATTGGAATCATTAGCCACGGACGTTTTAATGAATGGAATTGTTTCTTGTTGCTAGATCGTTAATTTTTGGTGCAGTGATGTGATGAATTTCCTTTCGATCTAGGAAAAAATGTGTATAATCTAGAAAATAGCAACATAGTATTTTTTTTATGTAGAAAGATTTTTTTCTCACTTTTTTAATCTCCGATTGAACTGCCGATGAGATCGTCCACGAACCACCACTGTTGGGAAGCAGGTACTTGACTATTCAGATCTGGTCACTAAACACGGCTTAAGTCATTTTTAGCAACGTTTTTCGATTCTTTCAGGATTCTGCCAGGACAATACTGAGAGTATTTACCACTCTGGAACGTGCCTTTATGTGTGGGTTACACGTAATCAATGCCAAAAACAGTCATAAGTGGTAACTAAATCACTCTCCCGAGAAAAGTGATAATCGCCGTCTGGTTTAGTAAACTCTTGTATTTGTTGTATTATAACTTGATCGTCTGCGTGTCCAATCCAAACAGCGCGATAATAGCCGCCACCTAACTACAAAGATGGGCGCACAGCATACTTTGCCGGAAAAATAAAAAAGGTTATAATTCAGTCAACTAAATGCTACTTAACGGTAACTTCCTACTTACCATTTAACGCACTGTCCACGCTCAGACAGTGACTTAAAATGATCTAAACGATCTAGGAATACTTGCAGAACTTAATAATAACATTATTAAATTTGATTTACATAAAAAAATATGAAATGGAGTTCTACGAATTAAACACAAAAACAATTAATAAACGATCTACTTGCTACGGATCACCTCCCCCGAACCAAGAGAACATGGTTTCATGTCTCTGTCTCTATGGGCTGCCTGCTCTATTTTATATAACTCTATGGTAGACGCACGCATTTCGAAGAAGCAGCGTCGTCTTATAAATATGCCATTTAGGATATTTTATGAAACAGTGGGTTCTAATAGACTCATTTGATATGATTAGACCGACTTTAATGCTAGATGAAACCTCGGTAATAGCAGCAGAGGTGTACATGCGCTAAGGCAGACATTTGACAGGTGGTGCCACTGGACATTCAACCTTAAAGCAACCACCCACCACAGGTCCATTTGTATCGCGACAGTTCTCATAAATGATACACCTTACTTTTATGTTAATACTAATCGTTTTTTTTTATGTAGAAAAATTGCATTAAATCTTGAGGTCAATTTATTTAATGTACTCACCTTGTATTACCAAAGATAGAATCTGACACATATGAGAGTTAATATTTGCGGTGGCAATATTGTTTTGCCGAAGCCGGGTATAAACCCTGTAATAATTTTACTCTAAGGACCAGTTTCTAAAATTATGTCAATAGTATCGATAATAATACGAGTATATGGAACAAATTCTGGCCTGGACAGTTAAGTATTCCTCAATATATATATATATAAACATGAGATACTAAGACCCAAATAGGATAAGGGTAATTTATTTATTTATTTGATTGTACGTCCATCTGTACTTTTACGTGGATTTCTAGAACAGAATATAATGAATGAGCCATCGAAAATTATGAGTAGAGTTACATAGACATAGAGTTTTTTTTAAACCATAAAGTAATGTTAAATGGTATTTTTATAACGTTTAACAGTAACATAAAATAGAACATTAAAACAGTATTATAACCCAAATCATTATCCACGCTACAATACTTCATTGTAGGATTCATCAAACTGCTAATATAGATGACGCTTTATTTTATAAATGAAGTCAGAAAATATATCAACAATACTTCAAAACTTGTTGCCCAGATCTTATTGGTTAGGGAGTGAGACCGATGGGTTGTGTACGTCTTGCAAAAAAAAATTACATTTTGTCGGTACATGTAATTTAATAGTGGCGACGATGGCAGGCTGTCAATTAAATGGTTATTGACTATATAATACAACTAGGTTTCTAAAATTTCTCCTGTCAGACAGCGCAATTTGATTCAATCGATTCACCAAACTTACGTAATTAATGCTCTCGATTGTAATTTTGACCGTAAGTTTATATTACTAAAAATTTGTGCTAAACCCATTCTATGTTGTCAGAGTGTACTTTATACAAAGTGGACCAAATAGGATTTGATGGAGGCCCCTTGTTTGAGCTGGTCATTCAAAGTTTCACCAAACATGTCAATGGAAAACATTAATTAATTAATTAATCTTGAAATTTTCCCGAATAATCTCGGTGAATCGAGATACTACTGTACGAGTACTTACAAGTTTTCTTTCCAGAAATTCCACAAGTCCACATATTAGAGCATCTTACGCCGCAATTGCTTGGATAACAGGATTCCCCACTTTTAAAATAACTCCTATCAGGTTAATCCCGATAAGATGGTTTGCAGGTGATACTGTCAAAAGGTAATAAATATATTGCATGAGGTGTTTGGTTCAACTGGCCTCGGATTAACAGTTCGAATTGCCGCGAGTGCTCAGCTTTGCGTGCCAAACCGGGCTAGGTGCAGAGCCTATAAGCTGTTTAATAATATAGAAGCCTACAGTGCAAAGCAGGGCCCGGCAAACTACGGCCCTCGGGCCAAATCCGGCCCGCGAAACAATCTTTTTCAACCTTAAAAAATAATGCGCTAATCCCAACTACTATATTACATTTAAAAATCAAATAAAACACTGGATACGTTACATAGGGAGATCTGAAATAGAAAATACATTAACACCCAATATAAACTAACACCGAAACCACTCAAGTGCACTTAAAACACCTCACCTTAGAATTTTTATTTTTTTTTTATCAAGTACATAAATTTAATATAATGTAATTTAATGTTTTGTGTTTTCGCCTGGAATGTAGGACAAAATTTCGGCGTTTCTTCTTGGGATTTATGTTTCGTATTAAATGTTATCGTTTTGGTAAAAACTTATTCTCTTTAGAAACTGACTGAATGCGTCAGGGATTCTCGATCAGCCCAAGTTTGTAAGGCTTGGACTTTTGGATGGATTGAGTTGTGTCGAGAAACTCTTGACCGGGATGGATATTGTAACTTGTTAGATTAAAAACGCAAATGTTTAATAATAATAAGAGTTAATTTCTGTAGCGCAGTTTTGTGAAGGTTCACCTCAAGTGCCCTTTACACTAACTAACCTATCCTAATATAATTGTATAATAACAGATATACTACATATATACAATATGCAAATTAAAACTATGACATAAAATATTCATGGGGAGATATTATAAAATAACAATTTAGAAACTAAGGGTGTATATAAAATATAAAGTAGGTACAAATAACAACAGGTTTTTCACTGAATACTAATGGAATTAAATAACAAGGAGAGAAAACCGCAACTAAATAAGCTATGGAGGATTAAAAGAAAAAATGTCCTGAATTTCTGTTTCTACCTATATGAATTTATGTTTTATGTCGGATAAGATTTTTTGAATAATTTTGTTTTCAATACCCGTTTGAACTCTGCAAAATTCTGAATGTTAGAAATATTTGGGGAAGCTTATTCCAGATGACCGGGCCCGATATACAAAAAGCGCGATCATAGTACACGGGTTTATTTGACCGAGGGGGTTTAACTAATCGGTTAGCAGCATTCAAATCTGCTGACCTCAAAGAAAGCTATCTATCACCTGGGTCTTGTCGGACACATGGCTCAGGTATATAGGCTGGTGCCTTTCTCTGGAGTGCTTTGAAGGTTGTTAAGTAAATCTTGAATTCTATTCTTTCAGGCCATCGAAGCCAATGAAGGCGATCCCTTAGAAGTGGAGTTATGTGACAATATTTAGGCTCACCATATATAATTCTCGCCGCAGCATTGAAGACAGACTGGATCCTATTGAGTTGTTTCTGGGGGAGACCAGCATATGCACTATTACAGTAGTCCATACGTGAGACAACAAAAGAATTTATTAGTGTTTTAGCTGCATCAGAGGGAAGGCATCTACTGATTGATTCTATCTGCCTGAGATGGAAAAAGCCAGAACTTTAACACTGACATGAGTGGCGGCTCGTGACTTTTGAGTGAGCTAGAGTGCTAAGATTGAAAAATACGACGTTATTGAAGCCGAAAAGATTTTGAAAAAAAAATCATTTTCTGCTTCAATTATACTAAATTATAAGAAAGGTTGTCGCCTGCAGCGCTTCTCCTTGGAATTTACAGTTCAAATATTTTCATGTTTCCCATTTTAAAAAATTATTCATTTTCTTTTGAAACTTTGGCTTTAACTTTCTAAATGATATAAATCTACTATCTGTTTGTTGGTTTAGCCTTCGGTCTAGAATTGTTTAATTTTTGTCTTTCTTTCATAAATATATATTTCAAAAGGGGACCAAAAAAGTTGTATGTTCAAAATGGCCAATAATGTATTTGGATTGGAACTGGAGTCCCGCTAACATCCATGCCACTGTTTAGGGTGGCCAAAAAATTTCGGATTCCGCTGACCTAGGTCTCCTCGAGTTTGCCTCCGGGTCGGCCGAATCATTTTTTTTTCGATCTGACCCTTTACGAAAAAAGTTTTCCAACCCCTGGTATAGAGGTGAGTACAGACAAACCTCTGGACTAGAACTAGGTAATATCATAACGGGCTGCGGTCAAAGCAATACAGATTAAATTACAGGTTAAATATTATATATGTCAACGTTATTTATGCCTTACCAGTTTACAACTGAAGACATTCGAGGAGTTTCCACTTACCTGAAATAAGCTATAATTAATATTTCTTTCTTGAATATGTAATAATCAGTTAAGTAACACGAGCGCTTTGTTTTAAACCACTAATTTGTTTTTATATCACCACCAACCGTTTTCGCTTATCCCAAGCTTAGTCGGGGTATAATTTAAAACTAAACAAGACTACATGACTGACCATATAATAAATAGGTGACATACAAAATATGATACGAGGGAGACAATATATAAAACGAAACAATGGAAATCTTTTTCTCTTCTTCGTATGGTGGAGGTCATGAGGGATGCTGGGGTTATTCAGCCAGTTGACGGCATCGAGAGTCACTTGGTATAGCATAGAAGTGCCATGGGGAATATGTCCACATTCACATAGTTCGGAATCATTTAGGCCATCGTGTACGTACAACGAACGGCTATGACTGCACCGAATGCGGTTTAATGAGGTCCACGTCTTCCGAGAGAGAGAGAGAACCTTGGCAATTTAATAGTAGGGTCTACAGCAGGGTGCTTGTTTTTCACGTCCGAGGTCTGCCACTCCACTGAGCCTGCCGCGAATCTTCAGGGGAGTATCGTGATGCAGTCTTTCACCTTCAGTCCAAAAAGGTTTCCTGGACGGAGGTTTGCAAGGTCGTCTGGAGACAGAGATATGCTTACATGTAATAAAATCGGACAACACATAAAAAGAAAGAGAAAGATTCTCAAAGTAGGGGTTGGGAACTATGACTATGGGTATGATCTTTTTCAATTAGATGGTTGGAAAATTCCGTAAAACCAAGGCTAAACATCTCAGATCTTCTTTGATTCTAATATTGACAATAAGGAGTTATTTTACATACCCACCTTATAATATGTTTTCGACCTTTCACTTTTTTTTCATTCTTATTATCATTTTTGCGAGATAATTTTTGTTGTTGTTTATTGTACTTATTAATTATTATTGCTATATAAACATTCATGTATGTAAGTTTTGGGCATATTGCCTGTTTTATGTACTAAAATAAAATAATCAGCTTAATTTTTCTTACAGTCCCATATTAGACATATTTCTCATTCACTCAAAATTTCCCACTTCTCCTGGACCATTTCTACAGCTTAGTTCACTGCCGTCTACGTTTGTTTCGCGTGATTTTCACTGCGGTAAGCAAATTACCAAACATATATAAAAAGGGTTTTTCTAAGTTCTCTTACAAAATATTCGGCTTTTATAAACAGGCCGAACCTTTTTACTAATTTCCGGTTTACTTAAATTTGCTTAGCTCGCCCCTCGCCCCCCTTATTTTGGTTTCTTCACCTTGCGTGTTAGGACATCTCTATGTATTATTTGCTCTGTGGCAGCTACAGTGAAATGCACGTAAAGTTCACTGTAAAAATGTCAACCTTTCATATTATTATTAGGAGCGCGATGTGGCTGGTGGCTAGCGACGAGCTGTGAATACCAAACGTGAGAGAAATTTTCACGTGTCTTCGCTAATTAATATTTCAAACGAATGCTAATTTTGTTTAGCAATAATTGTTGTTTTTTTAGAGACTTTCATGTATTTTTTACATGCTTAAATAGTAAATGTGAGTAAGAGAAAAATAAAACAACGGTAAATAATTTAATGAAGGTACGACTCAGTCTTATACGACAACTGTAGCTGTATAAAAAAGTTTGCAGGGTTGTCCGGTGTCTCTTCATTGTGAACTGTCATCCGAGATAAAACATTGTGTTATTTTGGGAAAACGAGGTTATTTTTCAGCCAAACATTTTGGCACCAGCCTAGTTCATTGCCGTTCACATTTGTTTCGCGTGATTTTGACTGCGGTTAGCAATTTACAAAACATTTATAAAAACTGAATACTCTAACAAAATCATTTGTTTTTGTAAACAACTCGTATCTTTTTTTACTTTTAGGCTGTTTTATTTGAATTTGGCGGCACGCTTTGCTCCCCCCTCACCAACCTTATTTTGGTTTCTTCCCCTTGAGTGTTAGGGCATCTCTATGCATTATTATTTGCTCTGAGTGTGCATGTTTTCTGCGGCAATCGCATACAAGAAAGCCTTGTCTGTATCACTCTAAATCGTTATCTTTATAACTTTCTTTTTCACTTTAACGTAATCGCAATAGGTACACGAGGCGGTACTGTTCGACGTGCGAACTGCGAACTCCTCGACTCCAGCCGCTGTCGGTTTTTATGCAATTCATTCGCTCAATTACCCTCCGATTCATTTGATTAACATCCACTGTGCATGCGCACGTAATGCTCGTGGATGGAATGGCCGGAACGGGTAATTACCTAATTACGATTTACACCTTGCCTAATTAAAAAAATGTTTATAACGGCATTTTTCTTATGCTTGTACTCGTAGATACAAAGTTGCTTTGGTTCCAGAAATTGTGCGATGGTTGTGGGAATGAGGAAAATTGCCGAGGAGAAGGAGAATAAGAACATTGGGACATACAGGGACCAGAGTGGAAGATACTCTCAGTATCGCACTGGTGAAAGACCACCATTCAGAATTGAAACGTTGCTTGAAATGGCTTTTAGCCGTGTTTGGTGACCAGATCTGAATTGCCAGGTATTTCCCCACCTTCGTCTTCCCCTTCTCCTTCTCCTCCCCAATTGGGACGGTTGGGAGCAGTTGGGACTCTTGTGCGGTATTCATAAAAAAAAAAAAAAATAAAGCTATTCGGATCAGGAACCTGATTCCGGTTATTTTTTAAGGTTTAGGCATTGTCCCTATCCGTTAAGGTTAAAGAAATTTTGCTTAATTGCGATTCCGATTAGAAGTAAATATTTTTAAAGAATTTTAGAAGATAGTATTAACAAAATCTCAAATGAAATATGGAACAGAAAAGATACAGAAAATCGATGATGTTTATAAGTTTCAAATGGTTATTCCAATAAACTGAATATTGTTGTAGAAAAGTCAGTCAAAAATCGGATAGGTGTATCCGAGACACCATCTAGATTGCAATTAAATTCGGGTAGAAATTAGCAATAGCAGCCAACAATATGGAAATTAATTTAGAATAATATTGGTAAACCTTAAGTTTGGAGTGTGATGTCGATAAAATTGACGTAAAATAAACAGGTCTCACTAGCTCACTGGTTAGAGAGGTTGTCCCGGTAAGACAGGGGTCCTGGGTTCGATTCCCAGATGCGACTGATATATATTTATTTTCTGTATCTTTTTCTGTTTCATGTTTTATTTTAGATTTGTTAATATTATGTTCTTCAGCGATTAAATATTACAATGGGGTTTATAACCTCCAATAAGTTATTCCAATAAATTGAATTTCTAAAGGAATTTGTGGTTTAATTATCACCGTTTATTACAAATGGTAGGTTCATGGCATACTTAACACGTGTAGTTTATTATTACTTACTTTACACGTGTATTTTATTCTAATTTTTACAATTTAAGTCACTTTTATCTGACATTTCGGGCTTTTGGCATAGGTACTTTACAGACACCGCAATTCAGTTAATTCGGTTAATTTAATAGCATTATTATGCGTCAAATGACTCCCTGATAAACTTTAAAGTCAATACTTACAAATACAAATAATTGTAAATAAATATCTGACAGCTGTCGTCCGAGAGAACCGGAACCGCAAGCAAAAAGTCTTTAAGCCTAAGGATAAGGACAATGTCTTATCCTTAAAAATAACCGGAATCGGCCCCTGGTTGTTTAAGGAGGAGAGGGGCGTCGGAGAGGGTTTATTTGTTAATCCGAAGTACTGAACAAAATATTTATTAAATATTTTTTCAATTTTCATGACCCTCACTCAAAATCAATTAAAAACTTTGACCGTTTCTGACCGCCCTGCGTATGTTTTACGGGATATAAAAAATACTTTTAAAAAGTGGAGTAAAATACTTGCCATTCTTTCCCGGTAGTTTTTTGTATAATTATCTTCAAGAAAAAGTGAAACTATGCCCTAATTTTTTTTTTGACAAGCTCTTCGTATCATTTTAAAGAAAAACCTTCAAAGTATTTTTTGAGAACATTCGACATTTTAAAATATTTTGGAAAACATATGTAGGACACTCAGAAAAACGTCATATTTCTGAATTGATTTTTAAAATTATGTAAATTTTGGAAGTACGTTATAAATATATATATTTAATAACATTATCTTGATCGCATTGTGTAATAATATTATCATTATTTCAAATGAATAAATAATCCCTATCCGGCGCCCCTCTCCCCCTTAATGCGAACAGCATATTAAATAGTTGGAAATAATTTATTTCAATATTAAATATACGCATATGTATTACATGGCATGTGAATTCTCAATTTCGTGGAGAAATCGCGCGTACCATGATTTACAGTACACTGCACTAGTATCTAAACACCAAGCGATCATCTCGGTTCCAATCAAACTTCCGAAGCTTAATTTATGGTATGTCATTTGTCTCATCACAATAACCAAACAAAGGCAGCTTAAAAATAACTGTCACATTTTCCAAATCAACCAAAACACGTCGCAAGATAAGGTAACCGGACAATTCGGCACAGTGATAAATCATTATGTTTTTGAAAAGTGAAATTATGTCATAAAAATGTAGAAAAAAAACTTTGTTAACTATTTGCCATAAAGAAAATGCGAATGAATTCAAAAATCAAATCAAAACCTGGCTCAAAGAGGAGGAGTTATCCAGCATCTTGAAAAGAACTTTATAAGAGCTTAAAAACAATCGGCTTTTAAATAAAATCTAGTCCGCCTCACCACAGGAACCCCTAGTGAGGAGGACTAAGAAAAACATTACAAATTGTCTTACTAGCTTTGTAAAATTTTATTAACTAAATGAAATAATATGTATTAAATCTAAATAATAAAGGTTAGATTAGATTTTTAGACATTTTTTTTTCAAGACGTATCAAGATAGGTAATGATATGTCGGCCTCTGTGTTTCTTCACTCCTACAACTTGGGTCTCTTCAAGACCTATGTTCACTCCTTCATATCCTCCAAAAGACCCTCCACACAACAAATTATTTCCCTCAAGGCCTCCTGTGGGAGTAACTGTAAAAAAAATATGCGGAGGGGAAAGAGATAGGGAAGAGAAAGGTGGGGAAGCGCTTGGCTATTCAGATCTGGCCACTAAACACGGCTAAAGCCGTTCACGTTTTCTAATCTGAATATTGGACTGTACTGAGAGTATTCAATTCAATTTACTTCGTTATTAGTCCTACCTTATCTAGACTGGAAAAAATTGGGGTTTGGGACCAATGGGTTAAATAGTGCCATGGAATTTTGCATAAGATCTGTATTTTATTTTTGTTTATTTGGGAGACCAACAGTTTACATTAAAAAAATAAGTATAAGGAAGAATTGATATAAATTTGACCATTTACTGGTTTCCACTTGGGTATTATTTATAAGTGAATCCAGTGATTTTCGAAAAAAATCAAAGTAAAATTAGAAATATTATACAAAATAAAGAAGAAATATAAAAAAAAGTTACACGTAATTTGTTATGAGGTCTGGAAAGGACGGGGGTAGGCGGGGAGGAGTCGGTCTAGTTGAAATTTGTATTGTAATTTCCATTCGATCAGTATGCCAGCCGTCGGTGCTCGGCAATGAATGAACCTTACTGTACTACAAAGAAGAATCTCGCATTTAATAACAATGTATAGAGGATTACATTAATTTGGATTGCATATATTATTTTGTATTTGGGTTACACGTACAAACGTACACGATGTTTTTTGTTTTCATTAAATAGAAATCGCTATTTTCATGGTATTCGGTTTGTAGCATTTCACATTGACGCCATTTAACTATTATATTATATTGTTTTCTAAATTAAAGTATACGCCTTTTACCAAACTTTTATTTGGCCGCGCGGTCATCGCATTAAACAGAATAACAGTAAAAAATATTAGAAACCAAACTACCAAGTCACGAGAAGCAAGAAGCCGTAAGACCCCACTACAAAAATCAAATGAATAGGTACTCCAATCCAGAGGCTTGTGCACTGCCTGCCCTACCTTACTCACCAAAAATATAATTCATATTAACATTCTAAAAATTTTGTGAGAAATCTATCCACGCTTTAAAAAATACAGGCGAAATTTGAGCTACAAATCACACCGATGCTACAAAACATGTCAAATGCATGAACTAAATATGTATGCATGCGCATTCAAGGGCAGTCTCGTTTGTGTTAGTGTCGAAAAAGGTTGTGCCTTTCGGTACACATCACAAATGTTGCAATCAATGCCATCTATTGGTTCCTCTATTAATTAGTACAACTTTACTAACGACATAATTATCATGTGTTGACTTTCTTTTATACAAATGTGTGGTCGATAAAAATACTAAAATTTTATATATCCAGTAATTGGCTTGTAATATGCAATGAATGAAGCGATTATTTGCATATTTGATCAGGCAGGTAATCCCAACAAACATCGGCTAAACCACCAGCTTAGCCGTTCTGAGCGACGTTTTTTTTTCAATATCTCGTAACCTACGCATAACAGACGTTTAAAATATTCTTTGTTTACGATTGTTTTATTTACAAGTTCCATCGTGAAGTCTTATCTGGCTTTGCAACTTGCCCACATTCGCTGCAATTTCCACTCAGTCATGCCACCTGCTGCGGACGCCCACGACTCATTCGACCATCCGCACTCTGCTCTAAAATACACTTTGTATTTAATCCAGACCTATAAAAATTGTCATTGAAGTGTTTTCAAGAACATTACTTTGGACAAGTTTTTAGCAGTTTGTTGAAACTGATCCTGTCACAAATGTTTGACAAAATCACAAGAACCCCCACCACCCACTCACTTCTCTTATTTTTTTTACAATGCTTCAAAAGAAAACTAGTTGGTTATTTTCGATATATGATTCCGAACACACATGTTCATTTCTCATCTGCCAGCACCGCGCAGTGCAGACACGTAAACTGGTAGGCACGCCAATTACGTTATCTAAGCGGTAGATGTGAATAGACCTACACTTGTGCAGTGGTCCATATTCAGTCATTTCTCCTTTGAGATCTTCCATTTCATAGACAGCCCCTTTTGTTGCCTATACTAAATGATCAGTTTAGGGTGTCACAATTACAAACGCACTAAAGTGCGCACGAGGCGGCAAGGTTTTACAGCGCAATCTTTTGAAATAGGTTTACTTTGACGATTGAGTTGTTACAATCTTTGGTTATTAATGCGGTGTTCGCGGGTTTAAATTCCGGCGCGCGCAGTTAAATATATTTGAACAATTTATTAATTAAAAATAATACATAGTATATTTGCGGTACGTTCTAAATTGGTAGATCTCAGTATCGCCCTGACGAAAGACCACCATTCAGAATCGAAACGCTGCTTTAAATGGTTTTAGCAGTGTTTGGTGACCATATATGAATAGCCAGTTACTTCGCCACTTTCCTCTCCCCATATCTTTCCCCCGTCCCCACTACCTTCAGCCTCACAACATACCTCTATTGGGGATGTAATAGTTTAACTGGCTCCAGACGGTTGGGATCAGTTGGGACACTTGTGCGGTATAAAAAACGTAACAGTCATCGTCTTTTAAAGTAGCTAATTAAATTTTGTACACAGTTCATTTTGTCATGTGCAAATATCAAGTTTCCGATTAAAACATGAGCTGAAGAATGGTGATGAAACGTTTTAAAAGTCCAAAGATCATTTTTGACGTTTTATGAAATTATTTTTCTATATTCAATACAGCCTTTATTCAGTTCCTTCTCATATTGATGTCAAACGCCTTGCTTTTCGATTGCATCGTTTCCTGGCTGAAAAATCATTCAGCCAGTTTCTTTTGTTGACCACCGTTTCAATATTCAATAGGTAACTTACTAACACTCGTTTTGAGGCGTACTATTGCGAAATCATAGACAAATCGATTTCTTTTCATGTTTCGTGTGACGCCGCTACGGAATTAGTGATGGACATGATTGTAATATTATTTCGATTTAATCTCTGATATGGACGACGTTAAATGACAACTACAGAATACCTACGTCAATATTATTTATTTATTTGTAAGAAACAAACAGCTTTTAATACAAATTGATATTCAGAGGAAGTTTAATAAAGGGTGCTTACCCGAACCTTACCTTACTTACTTACTTCGAAGTTTCTTGTGCTAACAGTGGTTAAGTACAAACGTTTTATTATAAAAAAATAGGAAAGAAGTGGAAGAGGAAGAGGAAGATAGGATCGGGACAGAAGATGCTCTCAATACATTTTATACTCGTTCATCAATTTGTGGTCATACGTATTACTTCGGTTCGATATTTTGAAAGGGTAAAAGGTAATTGTGAAGAATGTCGATATTGTGAAACTGTGCGTTATATTGCGCACAAATACGGAGAATTGGAGAATTTATCCTAAGATTGGTCCTGCATGCGGGCAAATAAAAAAAATCGGTTTGTCGGGTTTTTCTCGATGGTATGTGAATGTTTATAAAGTTATTATGATTGATTCAATAACATCTTACATTATGTACATAATTATTGGTTAATAAAACACATAATCTTCTTCTTCTATTATGTAAAGAGGATTGTCCCGGCGGGCGGTGTCTTTTTTTATTTTTTATATGAATACCGCAGAAGAGTCCCAACTGCTCCCAACCGTCTGGAGCCAGTGAGACTGGCATCCCCAATCGGGGAATGTTGTGAGGCTGAAGGTATTACGGGAGGGGAAGAGGAAGATGGGAAATACCTGGCTATTCAGATCTGGTCACCAAACACGGCTAATAGCCATTTCAAGCAACGTTTCAATTCTGAATGGTGGTCTTTCACCAGGGCGATACTGATAGTATCTTCCACTCTGGAACGTGCGCAAATATACTATATATTATTTTTAAATCAATTAATTGTGAAACAACACAAATTAATTAAATAAAATTTACTTGCGCACGCCGGGATTTGAACCCGCAATCTCCGGATTCGTAGTCGAGAGCCTTACCCCTCGACCATGGAGGCCGTCTTGTTTTGTGTACAAATCTACAGTTTTATTACGAGCTTGATTTTGAAAAAACCACCCCCTTTCCCACCCCTTAAAGCAGAATTTTTGTAATTGGTGAAATTTCGCATACTTGAAGTTCAAATTAAAAGAAAAATTACTGGGTAAGGGTAACACATCACAACCTCAAAACATTCCTCCAAACTATTAATAATCCCGGGCAACGCCGGGTACCTTAAATAGTACCATATATTCAAAAATAAGGCCTGTAACACTGTCCGAAACGTTGGTTCAAGAAAGAGGACTAAGAACAATATAGGTAGATACTATAGATAATAGGAACAGGGAGATATTATGGTACAGAAGCCTATCAACTGTCGCCGACCTATAACCAAACTGCACGGACTATCAAAGCAGCTATGCATTGAAAGTTATGCGTTTGATGTGTAGGTTGAAACAAGGGCGAGGTTCCGCTCTCCGTAGACGAAAGAGAAGAATGAGCCAACTAAATTACCATTTGGATGGAAAAGAAAGTTTTCCGTGCTAAAAATAATAACCTGGGTGCGGGGGGTAGTGGGAGGGGGGGAGAGGGTATGGATATGGGTAGGGGTTAGGAGTGGTAGTAGAGGTAGGAGTAGTAGTAAGGGTAGGATTGGGAGTAGGGGTAACATCGCAACCTCAAAACTTTACTCCAAAATATTCATAACCCCGATCAATGCCGGGTGACTTCATCTAGTGTTCCATATATATATATATATATATATATATATATGGGAGTTTATCGGTAAAGATGTTCCCTACTTTCTATGCTAGTTTGGGCTGATTCCATGATGAATCGGCACACTTTAAAAATGATATAAAGTCATTAAAAGTACTAAAAAAAACTAGCCTGAAAACTTTGTATAACCTAACATATTTTTTTATAAATTGATAAAGAAATATATATATATATATATGGGAGTTTATCGGTAAAGATGTTCCCTACTTTCTATGCTAGTTTGGGCTGATTCCATGATGAATCGGCACACTTTAAAAATGATATAAAGTCATTAAAAGTACTAAAAAAAACTAGCCTGAAAACTTTGTATAACCTAACATATTTTTTTATAAATTGATAAAGAAATATATATATATATATATGGGAGTTTATCGGTAAAGATGTTCCCTACTTTCTATGCTAGTTTGGGCTGATTCCATGATGAATCGGCACACTTTAAAAATGATATAAAGTCATTAAAAGTACTAAAAAAAACTAGCCTGAAAACTTTGTATAACCTAACCCAGATCGAAACTAACTAACCATCACGCCGTTTCGTTGCAAGGGTAAGCACAGATTATAGATCGCCAACTCTGTTTTGTCGCACACTCCTTGCTCCATTGACACTCTCCTGTTATGTTGTCTTTTGACATGTCCTGACTCTAGTATTTGATTCCTTTCATTGTGCCATGTCTATTTTTTTTAAATATTCATACCTAATAAGTTTCACAGTTCAGTTAGGGTTGAATTGCTCAATTTGTTCAAAATAATTGAAATGTCACCCGCATGGGTTGAAAAAGTCGCTTCATTCGCCTATTATTATGGTTATTTCTAATTCCCCCTCAATCAGACACGGGGCCTTTCATACGCCGGTCGTCGTGGATTATGATTAACCTGTCAGTGCACCATCCACGATATCCACGCCTACCAAAGTACCAGAGCGCACCCGCCAACACAACACAAAACAAGAGAGGCGGCGACTGCTTACAAGTCGCTATAATCTATAATGCTATGAACTCGATATAATCTACCGGCGAACGGCGATCGGGAGAAAGAAAACCCGCCTGCGGCGCGACCTTTCCCCTCCTCGCCACCGGCGCACCGATCCGACTCCACTCGCACCAGTCAGCGGCCGCCGCTCGCGAACGACGTCCGCGTGGTCTCCTACCTGCATATCGCGCATTCTAAATACAGCGCCAAATTCAAATTTGGACCTATTTTATTCTACGGTACAGATCGTCTTTTGTTTTTTTCTTTTAATTTTATTTAAAAATAAATTGACGTTCGAAGTGTTGTCAAACAACGGTGATTTTCGCGTATTCTGTGTTCCAAATTCAATATTTTTAAAGATGTTTATTTCGAGTTGCTGATCGTCTTTTGTTTGTTTTTTTTTTATGTTTCAAGTGTCAAACATCGGTGAAATCGGTCCTTTGTCGACTAGGCTAAAAATGAGTGTTGTTATTTTTTGATGTTGTGCAGTTCTGTTGTGTAATAATTTTATAATTATTATTGACAAATCGGAAATTTCTAGCGGTTCTTGTGAAAATTGTGCTAAACGTTAAAGTGAAAAGTTTCGATCAATATTTATAATTGTGGAACTTATTTTGACATTCCGTTGTTTTATCGCGTGAATAAATAATACCTCCAATAATACTTTTATTCGTAGATAAGGTTTGATACGTATTTGTACATATTAAATTTTTTACTATTTTATCAGGGTTTTGTACGCTCCAGTCGAAAATAATAATTTAAAAAATGCTGATATATTAAAAGTAATGGATTATTTTTAATACTTTGAAATATAAAAAAAAAATAATACATATTATTATGTCTTGACGCTGATTGGGTGAAATTCAGTTAAATTGTTTTATATTATCAGTTAAATTATCACCTTGTGTTAAATGAAAAAAATAACGTATAATCCGTTCACGGTCGAGGAACTTCGTTTTGGGAGCGTGAACGATATCTCTGCCTAGTAAAAATGGTAATTCGTGAAAATGTGAAAACACCTAGGTATATACAGTTTACACGAAAATTGCCGGAAATTTAAAAACAAAATTGTGACGTTCTCCTATTAATAATAATTAGGTGTGATTATGTAATACGGCCACCTAATTAAAAAAGTGTTTTTTTTTTAAATATGTCTTACAATGTTTTGCAGCGGGGTAAATTTTTTGAATTGCCTAATTATTTTTTTTTTCAGATTTTAGTTGAATATTTAGATTAATATTGTTGGATTAAAATTGAGTGTTTTTTTTAAATATGATTGTTTAGGAAATGGTATTTTTCTTCTGTTTAATTTTTCTTCTTATTATTATTTGAACCTATTAACTCCACACAAGTGGCCTTGGGAAAATAATTTCTTTCGGAGGCCTATGTCATTTTTGGGACGTGGAAGGTCTTTTTAGTGTCCAGAAGTGACGGGCGTATTAATCCATCCCTCCCACTGCGGTGGAAGGCTTTGGGTCGAGAGCAGTGGAGGCACTGCCCCACCTAACTGAAAAATCTTCATACAAAAAATTGAAATTTAAAAAAAAAAAAAATCTTCTTCAGCTAAAACAACATCAATAAAGTCGTATTTTTCAATCTTAGCACTCTAGCTCACTCAAAAGTCACGAGCCGCCACTGGTCGAGAGGGTCTGGATGGAGAGGTCAAGGGGGTCTCTCTCAACCGGCCTCTCCTAATACGGCCCCACCACGCATCTGGTGGGCAGACGCATCCTCCGCCAAGACCTGGACAAACCCTGCTAAGTCACCTACCGGAGCGAACCACTTGAGGTGACCTATGGCGGAGGTGTTGCTTATCCAATGGATGGTTTCCGAGGCGGCGGTGACAACATTATCGCCTCAGCATCTGATCTGAAAGATGACACTGGACCATAGAATAATATCATTCATTATTGAGATTAATTTCACGCCGAGGTACACTACATCGTAATAAAATAATAAATACGTGCCTTATAAAATAATAATGTTCGCCTTGAATCTCATCGTATTTCTTGAACAGTCTACGAGATCGTCACGACTCGTCTTAAAATACCTTTGACGAAGCTGCAGATACGTAATTATTTGAAAATCTAATTGCAATCAATGTGAAGATGGCCTCAGTTTTTAGAATATGTACACATTGTACACGAACCTTTAAGTTATGAAGGTCGTCCTACAAATTAATTATTTATAATTTTTCACGTGCGTTTTTTGAACTTCGAATAATACAAGTATTATTTGTATTATATGGCTTTTAATCCTTCCTTGCCGGTGCTGTCAACTGATTTGACACGTCTCTTTTATTATTTTAGTATATCTCTAAATATACTAAACACAGAATTTACATTTTAGGTGTTCCTCTGCAACCTCTTGAACCTCTCTGTTCCTCCTGAAAAACCCATAATTACCCCTTCCCTTCGATCGCCTCCCACTCGCACCCAAATATTTATGTATGTCTGTCATTATTTATGTTATCTTTTTAATATTGTCCAGACGAGGGATGGGTACTTTCGAAACCGGTCGATCAATATATTTAACCACTTCGGCAGGCCACGGATTAAATGCTTTTTAGGAATTTGTAAAAAAAATATTTAAACTTGCCACTAGGTTTTTCATCCCAAGTTCGCTGTATTAGTATGTACTCTAGATACTCTGTTCAGGGGTGTGCTGCTAAGTCCAAATTAATCCCACTAATTGGTATTGTTTACATGGTGTTATCCAAACATACAGCTTTGTTACTAACTAATACCAGATAACGTGGCGTTGAACAGTGTCTCAAAGGATCTGTCTTCCCTCGCTCACCATGCCAGCACCACCACTTAATGCTAGTCTATTGGCTCTCACGCTGATGAGAGATGATCATAATGGAGTCTTTGTTGATTAAACAAGATATTAAGTATTTCTTGGTTGCTTTGGGCCGAAGACTATCCAAAGAACCCAATGTTCACATGTTGTTGCTATATTCTTGTCATTGTCCATGATTTTGCACCATGGATGCTTAACTCTGTACCGAAACGGGCTGTCCGCTTGATAGATTCCTCTATCTTAATAAACGGATTGCAATCTTTGAAGCACAGGCGTCAGGTGGGAATAATTTTTTTTTATATGAATACCCCACAAGAGTCCCAACTGCTCTCAACCGTCTGAAGCCAGTGAGACTATGGCATCCCCGAAAACTACTGTCCTTCTACTGGTGTTTCAATGGAAGATGCTCTTAGGAACTAGCTTCATTGATCCCTTCGGCACCGGTGCATCGGAAAACACGTAACGATTCACATTTGTCGCATGAGAACGGGTCTTCTCTACGACTCGTTCTTGAGTTCAACTGGCTGTGGAACGTTTTGCCGGCCTCTGTGTTTCCTCCCTCCTACACTCACCCCTTCCTCTCCTCAAAAAGGCCATCCACACATTATCCGTAAAAGTGTGAAACAAAGACTCCTATGAGGAGTAATTAATAATTAGTGTGAATCCGCAAGCACAACGCGTGTCGCCAACACTGTTCACTCATACTAATGCAAAGCGCATCTACGCATAGCGCTTCCCCGTTTTTGTTTCTACCTACGCATCAAACGCATAACTCTCGTTGCACAGCGACTTAGGTAGTCTGTGCAGTTTGGTCGTATCACCGGCTTGACATAGTCTCATATTTGTACATTTACAATCTCAACTCTTATATTTTATTCTGCGACATAAACCACATTACTTTAAAACCAAATTAACATTTCGTGGAGAAACGATGTCTCCAGTTTGACATTCAAAGGTCACGCATCAATTCTGACATACTGCCAAGTCGTAAAGCCTACGTACAGCCGTAAATAATCCAACATGCACGTTAAATTACGCGAAACACATAGAACCTAGTGATTTAGTAAAAATATGATTACTTGACATTCAAAGTCTCGCTGTGTTGTTTGTTTAGAATTCTAGCTATGCCTATATATACTGCAATGGATGCAAATTCATTCGGTCTTAGAGATAGTGTAGTATGGCTGTGCATTACGGCCGGTCCGTGAAATTTGTTTATATTTTGGAATATTGCTGTGAAATATTTTCGTCTTCACGCAACATTAAACTCTATTCGCTGGGGGTAGATGCTACATTAGCCTGTGGTCTTCGCATATATGGTACGTGAAAATAGCATTTTGTTGAGCTACG
Source organism: Halesus radiatus (assembly GCA_022606495.2). Classification (NCBI taxonomy): domain Eukaryota; kingdom Metazoa; phylum Arthropoda; class Insecta; order Trichoptera; family Limnephilidae; genus Halesus; species Halesus radiatus. Next base: position 140,996 of record JAHDVE020003761.1, on the reverse strand, counting down.
CGTGTTTAAAATTATTGCAATTTTTTATATTATTGCGATTGATATAAGTACATTTGTACTTGCAACTATTCCTTCTTCGGGATTCAATCGATAGCTGTGCAATAATTCTGTGGTTCTATAATAATCATTTTCTCTCTCTCGGAAAACGTAGACATCATTGAACGTCATTCGGTGCAACCACGGCCGTTGTGCGTATACGATGCATAAGTGATTCCAAACCGTTTGAATGTGGAGATATTCTAACAACAGAACACGTCGTAGAAGAATGTCCCCTTGATCAGTTTCCCCTTGGCACTTCTCTGCTGTACCGAGTGACTCTCGATGCCGTCGACTGGCCGAATACCTGCAACCATCAACTCTCTTCCACCATACGAAGAACCTCAGTAGGAATTTATAAATTAATTACTGTTTATCGTACTTTTTTAAAAAAATATCACATTTGCTATGTAAGTATGATTACATAAATAAAAATATGAAAATTAAACATTTAAAAAAAAGATTGTTTCGGGTCGTTATTTTAAATTCTGTATGGTAAATATGTGTTCCAGCGTAAATTGGTCGTATTTAATTTAAAGTCCACCATAATGCTAATTTTAATATTTTAAAAATAAAATTATTTTTATATTTCATTATGTTTTCAAAGGAGATGGGTTAAAACTTTTTTTTAAATCACCGTTATCCCCTAAACAATTGTGAAAGATGCCTCTAAAATCGCGAAAAATTAATTCCTATATTTCACAAGGTAAAATAAAAACAAATGAAATACTTCTCATCCGTACTATATATGTACTATCCTTTTTGATGAAAAAAAAATACCATTATGTTTAGGTGCGTATTTTGGCCTCAAATCAAAAATTAATTTTTGTATGAAACAGGCCGCGCAGCCGTTCGTCTTAAGAGGCACATAACATCAATGCGAGAATAACACCTCTGTTAACTTTCCCACTGGTTGACTGTGAGGATGGCACACTTGCCTAATTATTAGAAAAGCCCTTCGTCTGTTTATTGTTTACATTTGTTAGCCGTTAAATTTATACAATTTTCACGAGGAAGACGCTAATTGCGTATTGTATATGAGAACTTTCTTCATTTTTTGTAGTATGAGATATTGTAGTATTTTCTTTTACAATCGGTGAATCGCTTCGCTTGGATGTGTTATTTCCATCGAATTTATTTTTCTGGAATATTTATTCCCCAAGTGGGGAAAAAAACGTGGACGGCAGAGAACTAAGCCGTTCCCAAAATGTGTGTCACGTGACCTTTTGTCTGCAGCCGTCAAGCAAGCAAGATATTAATTCCGACGTCGGTGATTAAAATTTTTTTTTTTTTAATATTTACTAACTGACCAACACGCCGTTTCCCAGCTGGGGTAGGCACACAGGACGTACCGCCAAACAACTCGTTGTTAGCATGCACACTTCTTGTTTCATTCACATTCTTACAATGTCTTCTGTTATTCCGACATCTGTCATGGCCCGACTCTGGTATTTTCTTCAATTCACTTGGTCGTGCCATGTCGGGCGAATTTAAATGTTATTTTACTTTAAATTATAAATCTTCTACACAATTTTAACGTTATCTCTAGTGTGTGATAATATCAAACATATATACATCTCAATGGCGTGCATTGCTCTTTGTCCAAACGTAAGCTGTGGGCAAAAAATACTAAAAGTATTTCACCGCCTTTATTTATTTACTACTAGCTGATGTGTACCCGGCCTTGCTCTGGAATAAATTTATGAAGTTGTGAATTCCCGCTTGTCGTTTGGGTGTCATAATTGATTTGACAGCTAAAGTAATGCCTTGTGACAACTATTAATATCTGTAAACAATGAAACGTTAATTTGAAATTTAAGGTATATCTAAATAATAAAGTTCTTAAGTAGGTACCTACCTGTGTTTTCCGTTTTGAAAATATTCTACCCAAACAAACCTTCCTCTTTTGAATATGTAATCTGTGGCTAACCAGAGTGGTATATCTATGGGCTAACCTCAATACAACATTACGGGTTCGATGTTTTTCATACTAATTTTAAAACGTTATAGCAACAGTTTTACATACTGTATTTCATTCAAACTTCTCTCTAAACCTTCTCGCACTAATAAGAACAAACTGTTCTATTTTCAGCGAAACCAGTCTCGTAATTTTCGTGAAAATCTAGGACAGACATACAAACATTTATTTTTATATAATGTGATATTAAATGGAAATCTCACATAAAATCCAACAATAGACAAAATGAGAAAAAAATACTTCCGTATCTTTAAATTCAGAAATACTGTATCACAGAAATTATTAAAATATATTTACTTTACATTAGCTCACCGATGATACAATTCGGGATCGTTGGCTGGCGGGGTTCTTGTAAATCTTCATTATTCCAACTTGAAAGTTGATGGTGCGGTTGCCGCTAATGGTCATAACTTCCTCGGGATGTTTCGCGTTGGAGAAGGGCTTACAGGAAATATCTGCAAATTTCTCCTCACGTTATTTACTAGTAGATATGATACGTCAAACAGTGAACACCGGCGTACTTTCTCCTCTTTGTTGCGCGTAAGTAGAGGTACTCAAATAATGATCAAATTTGCCTGTAAAAGCATGAAAAATCGCCATATCTTGCGTGGTCTATAATTAATTGTTTACCAGTAGGTACCACACATACATGCCTATGCCACATTTTGATTTCAAAAGAAAAATGATCGTTCCGGTTTTTTTTTTTTAAATTTTACTGTCGTCTTATTATTAAATTCTGCGAGTATTTTAACTAACTAACCAACACGCCGTTTCACCGCAAGGGTAGGCAGAGAGGACGAACCGCCAAAGAACTCGACCTTGGCATACACTTCTTGCTTCACTTACATTCATACATCGTCTCATACATTCTCTTCTGTCATTCCGACATGGCCCGACTCAAGTATTTGATTATCTTTCTTTTTTTTTTTTTTACTTGAATACCGCACAAGAGTCTCAACTGCTCCCAACCGACTGGAACCAGTGAGACTATGGCATCCCCAATTGGGAAATGTTGTGGGGCTGATGGTATAGGGGAGGGGAAGGAGAAGGAGAAGATGAAGGTGGGGAAATGCCTGGCTATTCAGATCTGGTCACCAAACACGGCTAAAAGCCATTTCAAGCAACGTTTCAATTCTGAATGGTGGTCCTTCACCAGGGCGATACTGAGAGTATCTTCCACTCTGGAACATGCGCAAATATACTATATATTATTTTTTAAATAATTAATTGTGAAACAACACAAATTAATTAAATAAAATTTACTTGCCCACGCCGGGATTTGAACCCGCGACCTTCGGATTCGTAGTCGAGAGCCTTACCCCTCGACCATGGAGGCCGTCTTCTTGATCGTGCCATGTCTTCCTCGGATGTCCCCGGCTTCTTCTTCCATTCACATTGCCGTCATATATTCTCCTTACACTCCTTTCTTGGTTCATTCGCTCCACATGCCCGCACCATCGAGTATTTTAGTTTCTATTATTGATATTGATAGCGGTTGCATAGTACAAAGCCATTTGTAAACTGTGGTTAGGTAGGTCACATTGCGACGACTCACTTCTATTGTTTTATTTTCCCCCACTCATTTTTTTTATGATGTTTGTTTGATATGCTTAATAATATTGTGGGTGAACACCGATTTACTCAGAAATAATTGTAATAATTAAAATTTTCTCTTCTCTGAGGTGCTTACAGTTGAAATCTGTTTTCCACGCATTTAATTGTGGCGAGATTTTCTTAATTGTTTTATAATGACGTTAATGCTATTAAGGCAATGAATTTAAGTATGTGGTAAATCCGTGCATTATGTTGTTTTGATTTTGTGAAAATACTGCTAAGTGGTAAATAGATTAATTTAACAATTTGATATATTTACATTACATTAGGATCATTAGTTCGTTTGTTGTCTAACATCAGTCACAATAATAAAAACTAAAGTTTTTGCAGAACTTAATAATTACATTTATTATTTTATTTAAATTTAAAAAAATAAAATCAAATGGAGTTTTACGAATCAAATACAATACATATTCATAACGACAAAAAAAAATCGGAGTGAACCTAATTTAAAATTAAAATACTCGATTTTGTAAAATATTTTTTAGATCGGGAAATATTATTGCCGGGTTCACATCACTAATTTTACTGTTTCAATAATTGCTTTTTATCGATTATTTTAATCATTTATTTAGTTTTTCGATAATTTGATACCGGCGAATTCTTTGTGTATGTCTCGGGCAATAGAAACAAAGAACCGCACGCAATACTGTAGTTTTGTTCGGCTTTTACAGTAATTAATTGATAATGTTCGCCATAAATCAATGCCCCGTGAACAATCAATTCGAGATAATGGCTAAATTTCGTATTAAACCAGAGCCGTTTGCAATTATTCAACTTCTCAAAGACTTTTATAGGAATCGCTATCGCTATAACTTTTTTTTATTATTTTTTTAACTTCGTAAATGAGGTCTTGAAGGAAATTAATTACCTCGGGTTTAATTCATCTTGGGGAAATATGTTTGTGTTTTTGAAGAAAGGGGGGAGTGAACGAAGAGGCCTATTCTGGTTCTTTTTAGGGGAAATTCCTTATGCTTTTCTTTACGCTTAATGACATTTTGCTTAGCTGTGATTCTGATTAAATGTCAGTGACAATACATTTTTATAGAAGTTTCTAGTTTAATTATCACAGTATTAATAAAAAATATATGTGCGTCACACATACTTAACACGTGTACTTTATTATAATTTTTAGAATTTAAATCACCTTTAGCTGACATTTCGGGCTAGGTTTTATACAAACATCGCAATTATCTTTAATTCGAAAGGTTGTAGTTCTCAGCTTAGCAAACAACGTGTCTTAAACTATTTTATAGGTAGAGAGTCCTGAAAATTTAACGTTTGCGACGACTCCAATTTTCATTTTGATGCGATATTTTTACGCCTTATCTTATTATTTTAAATTAAGAAAGTAATATTATACCTTCTAAATATTTCTTTGTCTATGGTTTTGACAAGCTTGAATAGCTATACAATGAAACGCAGCTAACTTCATGTCAACAACGCAGAGTATTTTCATTATTAAAAAAAAAATTAAAAAAATCGTCCCATTTTTGCAAGATACCGCAGTTTTCGGGTCCCCATTTATAAGATATGTTAACATCATCTTTGCTTGCCCAACATCCAACATCGATCTTTGCATAGTCCCTGATACATCGCGCCATCCACCTCTGAGCAAACCCAACGACTTATAAATAATTCAGTTCCCGCAGAAGTTAGCAATAATAGTCTAGCCCCGTTATGCCTCCGTACCATGGGTTGCTTCACCTCCTCGCGCCCGATGTACCACCAGCCCGCCGGTGCTTGCCGCTTGCCGGTTGCCGGTTGCCGGTTGCTGTACACTCAATTCTACCTTTTTTCTTCCTCTTTATATTATAAACCATTATTCTCCTCGGCAGTGAATTTAACTACAGTTTCCCAAACTTCCGCGTCTTAAGGGGAATGGCACGTCGGAGATTAATTATTTATTAATTCAAAATAATAATAATATTGTTGCGCAATACGATCAACATAATGTTTTTAAAGACATAAAATATTTATTACCTATTTTTAAAATTTGCGTTTAGGCTTGGCGTTTATCAAAATTAAATCTTAAATATGGTGTTTTTCTGACCGTCCTACGTATGTTTTACAAAATATATTAAAATCTTGATTATTTTAATATGTCGAGAAGGAATTTCCAAAACAAAAACAAAAAAATATGGGCTGAGGTTTTTTTTTAAATGCGGATTACAAAACTTTCGTTAAGTTTATTAAAAAAATCGTCTGGAAAAAAAAGTAATAATAATAATAATAATAAATAATAATAATTTTTCTACGCTTTTTAAATTTTGTAAAACATTAATCGAGCGATAAACGTTAAGTTAACTAAGTCTATATACATTTTAAGAATAGGTCGACAATAAATATATTTTTCTTTAAAAACACTGCAACGACATCTACATTTTTTGCTCCAAATATGCTCACTAATCGTTCGTCAAAGTCTGTCGGGTACGTGCTTGATGCGCATGTATAGACTTTTATTGTATTCCAACGCCTTTTTACTGCCCCTTCTGGCCTCAGAGGCTGACACCGCCCCTGAATCTCTCCAACGCTCCCGGGGGCGATATCCCACACTTTGGGAATCACTGAACTAGTTCATGTATTAACAATTTAATACCCTTACCGCCACTTCCTGCTTTGGATCAAATAAAAACACGAAGAATTCATTCTTTAATATCTGAGAATTTTATTTTTATTTTTAATGGCATCTAAGATATTATTTTTCTTTATTTTGCGAGTCGGATGAAAGCGTTTAAATATTTTACGGGCGGTCCGTTTGATAGATTCGCCTATCTTAAGAAACGGATTGCAATCTTTGGAGCACAGACGTCAGGTGGGAATGCTGTCCTTGTTCTACCGGTGTTTCAATGAAAGATGCTCTGAGGAACAAGCGTTATTGATTCCGGCACCTGTGCACAGTAGGGAAACACGTCAAACGCGCGCCCAACATTCGTACACTATTGACATTTGCCACATGAGAGCGTGTCGCTTCCATGACTCGTCCTTGTGTTTAACAGCTCGGCTGTGGAGTGATTTGCCGGCCTCTGTGCCTACTCCCTCCTACAACGTGGATCTCAAAACCCAGGTGCACTATTTTCAATCCTCTAAAAACTCTCTACACAGCATCCCCAAAGATGAAATTAGCCTTAAGGGAAATTATTTCCTTCGGTGGAATAAAAACAACGGATTCGTGTCGCTAATAAATCAATCACATCTGATTTAATATTGTTTTCGATTTTTTAAATTTAAAATTTCGCTGTTAAACGTTTTAAATGGTCTCCATCGCTGTTATTTATTTGAAACACACATTATTTATGACAAAATGTAAGAAAGCTTTGACTGCCCAACTAACAACAAATCCCGTTTTAGGACACTCAAATTGACAAGTTTACTTTATATTATACAAAAATAGGAGGGAAAAAAGCTAGTATCTACATAGTATGGTAATATAATATATCTACAAAAAGTATAATAACTAAGTATAAACAGATGTGCAGAATAATATAGAATAAAACAGCTGTGTATACCAGATAATTTGAGTATAGTCTAATAATCAATATAGAATAATAAATAGTCAAGTTCAAAGAGATCAGAAAAAAGAGTATAGAGTAATCGTTTACGTATACCAGATAATTTGAGTATAGTATTAAGTATATGTGTTTGACAGGTACTAGTTTTAGAGTAAACAATTAAGTATCTTTGTTTGACAGGTACTGGTTGGTGCTATGAGGAAATAAATGCTCTTAAAATTGAGTACTAAAAAAAAGATAATATTATTGAATAATATTGATAAGATTGAATTACGTATCACTCAGCCTTATGAGCTGAAGACGAAACTCGGGAATGCAGCCCGAAGAGGATGGAGCAAATATTAAACATATTAAATATATTTTATTCAGTATAATATTGGTTTTAGCTTTTTAATATGAACATCGCACAAGAGTCCCAACTGCTCCCGACTAGACAGAGTCAGTGGTATTATGGCTTCTCAAAATCGGGGTATGTTGCAAGCCTGAATGGAGTGGGGAAGAAGAAGGTTGTGTACTACCTTGCTATTTAAATATGTTCACGAAACACGACTCAAGCTATTCTGAATGGTGGTCTTTCACCAAGGCGATACTGAGAGTATCTACCAGTCTGGAACGCAATGTAAATATACGCACACTTGAATAAATACATAGTTAAGTTTTTTACAGCGCCGTTAAATGATAAAAATCACCTCAAGGGCGTTCTACATTTTGTTAAAGTTTGTAGCCCTTTTAAGTAGATATATATTTTTTTTAAATTGCTTTCTGACCTTAAACCGAATGGAAGCTCATTCCAATAATGTGGACCCAGCACATTAAAAGGTTTTCCCCCAATTAAGCAGCATTCGTAGAAGAGGGTTCAACTAGTCTGTTCGACGCACCAGACTAAGCAGAACCTGAGCGTGAGTTGCCTTTGAGTAAAATTGTCCCTCACGAAGAGATCGGGTGCCAACACGTTCAGTGCCTTAAATACTTCGACTGGTTTGTAGCTGAGTGGATAAATGCGTCTGATTACCGTCCAGGCACCGTGAGTTCAATTATTTTGCTAGCTGATTCCTCCATCATTCCGAAAGCAAAAAAAAATTGATATTCGTTATCCGGGAATGTTACTCTTTATTTAAATAAAAATTAATAATAAATTTAAAAAGGTTTGCGAGTCCTGTCCCACGAACATTAGCGAGTAGCACTTATTTTTTTCCTAGCATCAAAAGATTTATCTCCTAGGGGTAATTTCATTGGAAGCATTATAAAAAGCACACTGTTATGATCCGTGACTCGGTTCCACTTGCAAGCTCAATACGATTTAAATTTCATTTCCAACATTACGAAATTGAAACTACAACTCGGCTCTTTCGCTGCCATGCAATGGCCAACTTACATGTTTTTTTTTAAATTAAATTAGAAAAAAAAACTTATGAATATTTTTTTCTCACGAGATTACAGATACGCTACGAAAATATGTTTGTATTAAAGGACCATTGTCCAATTACTCAAAATACACAACACGAAATGAGATCAACAAGAGATACAGTAAAATAATAGCACATACATAAGACATCAATGAAGCAGTGACAAATTAGGACAAAGATATATATTTGAGAGCACATTCTATGTAATTTTATGTTTAATAAATCCCTTTTCTGATTATTTGTAATTCTATGTAATTTGTGTATATTAACTGAGTTTTTATAATTGGATTGTTCTCACGCAAAAGTGAACATCTGTAAAACCCAGTATAAATGAATAAATAAATTCAAGTCCAAGGCCTGAACAAAGTTTTGGTTGAATCCATAATGTTAGACATATTAAACGATATTCTTAATTGAAGTTTATTTTTGTAAAGCCTGATAAAATCATTGAGACAAAAATTTCTAGACCCTGGCTTGAGTTAACAAGTCTCAACATTTTGGATAGTGGAGAATGATACCTATAATAATTAGTAGAGTGTTGATTGAGGAAAATTAATCAAACTTTTTAATTTTTTTATTATTTTATTGAAGCTTAAAAACCTCATTGTCATATTTAATCACTGAAGAGGATAATATTAACATTGCGTAAATGAAACATGAAACCGAAAAAAACAACAGAAAATAAAAAGGTATCAGTCGCATCTGGGACTCGAACCGAGGACCTCTGTCTTTCCGGGACAACCGCTTTACCAACTTAGCTAATGAGACCAGTTCAATTTATGTCATCTTCATCGATATCATTTTTCAAATTCAAGACTTTGTCAATGTCGTCCTCTATTTTTTAATCCCATATTATTGGCAGCTATCTTTATGATGATTACAAACTTCTTCACGAACACAATTGCAACCTCAATAGTGTCTCGGAAAAATATCCGATTTTTTTGTTTATATGTTGTGACATCTATTGACTTTTTACTAAATTCATTTTTTAATTTTTAATTGTTTTATTTAAGTTTAAAACCCCCATTGTAATATTTAATTATTGAAGAAGATAATGTTAACATAACCTAAATGAAACAAGATTGAAAATATTATGGGATTAAAAAATAGAGGATGATATTGACAAAGTGTTGAATTTGAAACATGATATCGATGAAAATCACATAAATTGAACTGGTCTCATTAGCCAAGTTGGTAAGGCGGTTGTCCCGGAAAGACAGAGGTCCCTCGGATCGAGTCCCAGATGCGACTGATATCTTCTTTATTTTCTGTTGTTTTTTTCGGTTTCATGTTTCATTTAGGTTATGTTAATATTATCTTCTTCAATGAAAAGTAATTCATTGTTTCTCTAAATAGTATCATAATTACTACTAATTATTTTAAATAGTAATACACATTTTTTTTATAAATTTACCAAATCATTGTTTTTAGCTCCTTTATATTTAAATTTTCCTTATAAATTTCAATGAAAACCTTCGTGGCGACATTGTACAGCCATATCGATACCGAAGCAATACAGGTAGGATCATATTAGCTTTCGACGTTTGTTTATTTATGTCCCTAGTGTGACCGAAGCTGCTTAATATGTCGATAAGTTAATCTATGTCGATTGATACGACAAAAATATTCGTATTATTTTTACATTACTGATTTGATGAATATTTTGTTGATTATTTTTAATGCAATAGCCGCCATTTCCCGTGATATCCTGAATATTTGAATAACCATAACTCCGTTTCCCCAAGTTCAAATATGTTTCCATTCATTACAAATCAGCCTATACAAGTTTGATTTCCACGCGATGTTTTTATTGATTTGTTTGATTGTGCTTATCTATTAAGCGAGCGGACTCAATAAACTAATTATATTTTAGTCGATACAACCGTCAAATATTTAGTGTCGTGTTCGTGAATATCGACTAATTACCAATATATATAAAGATTTTTTTATCGCGATGATGACTTTCATGCCAGGACCCCTGAACTAAAACAATAAATAATTTTTTAAATTTTCATTGAAGTGGCTCATTTGCGGTAGTCTTTCAATATCCGTCGGTTGTTATTCCGTCTACTTCGTTTCGCCTGTTGTAATTTTTCTATCCGCCAAAGAGCGGAGTGGAGTGGTATGGTGTGGTGCCAGGAATTTGAAATAATTGCAGAATAATTATTGTTGTTCGTAACCCTGAAACAGAGATAGTGGGAATGTACTCTAATTAAGCATTTTTGATACTTCTCGCCTTCTTTATTTAATAATATTTTCTGGAATTAAATTATTTTATTATAGACTGCCCCAAAGGTAATAGAAAAAGGAGAGATAGACTATGAACCATTATTAGTATGAAACCGCCTGCAAAACGCATCTCGACAACATCGTTCACCCATACTACTGCAAATTGTATCTACGCACAGCGGTTCCCCGTCTTCGTTTCTGCCTACACACCTATCGCATAACATTCGTTGCATAGCCCCTTTGATAGTCCATGCAATTTGGTCTGTGAGGCGACAGTCAGCACGCGTCCACGCCATATCGCCCTTTGTTTATAATATTATCTATGCTTGTACCGAATTTTTATTTATGACATTTTAAGAAGATTATATATATATTATAGAATATTTTCTTAGTCCTCCTCACTTGGAGATCCTATCCTGCGGCGAACTAGGTTTTGGATAGAGGGACTTCTTTATTTCAACTTCAAGGTTTGTTTAGGGTATTTTCAGTAACTTCTATGGCGATGTTCTCAAAATACTAGTCAGTTCTTTTTCTGACAATCAAGCCAAGTTTTGCTGGACTTAATGTAGTTATTAATTATTTTTGTTTGACACCTGGTGGGAGTCTACTGGATAACTTTACAGCTAATAATTCAGAGCTTCTTTGTCCAAAGGTAGTATTACACTTAGGTTCCTTCTGCTTGTCTATTTGCTTTGCTCTAGTATTATGACTATGTGAGGTATTTTTTTTCTTTTGGTCTTTTTTGAGATGATGAACGTACGTTTGGCAAATATTTTTTTGTATACTTGGAAGGTCGAACTGTTTCATTATACGAACAAAGGCATAATATTCCATACTTTTATCTGTGTCTCAAAATTATTTCAGTTAGATCAATTCTGTGGTACAAAATTATATTCCAGCACAGTAATAAACCTATATATAATACGAATAGACTAGAGCACACTTACAATACTCGCCTCAATTTTAATGAAGGATTAATGGTTCCTAAGCATACAAACAAATATGGACAAAGAACGTTAGATTACATGATTCCTAGCTGTTTAAATATATTACCTGCTGAAAATAAAAATTGTATAAAAATAATAATATTGAAGACTTGGCTAGCTGAAAGAAAATATTTGTATTAGATAATTAGGAAATATTATTTTATTTATGTTTTATTGTTGTTCTTATTTTTAGAAATAAGTAAAAATATTTTTGAATAAGATTATTGTGAAATATTAATGTTTTAAAGATTTTGGTTTGCTGCTTATGTTTTTATTTGTTTTTTTTTTATATAGAACTTAATTGTAAATTTAATTTCTTATAAGGTTTTGAATGACAAGCACCCGTTAGTCAAACTGCTAAAAAGTCATTTATCTTACCTTTTTTGTTTTTATACTTCGTAATTTTTTTTTAACGGTTGTAATCCGCAAAGCAAATAATACATTGAGATGCCCTAACACGTAAGCTAAAAAACCAAAATAGGAGGGACGGGGGGCAAGTTAGGCAGACGTGCCGCCAATTTAAGTAAATCGGTTCGGCTTGTTTACAAAAACCGATTATTTTGCTAGAGTATTTAGTTTGATCGGTTTTATATATATATATTTTTTGTAATTTGCTTACCGCAGTCAAAATCACGCGAAACAAAAGTGGACGGCAATAAATTAAGCTGGTGCCAAAATGGTTGTCACGTGAACTTGGCCTCCAATCGTTGAAATCGTAATTAGGGCAAGTCTATTATTTCTGACGTCATCGATATTAACTAATTCCTAACAAAAAACGACAAATATGAACTTTTCTGTCTTCTTTTTTTTTTTTTTTTATGTAGTAAATTTGTCCATTCGCTTAAATTGAATTTTCGAATAGGTATTGTTTGACTTGTGCGCTTTGCATCCGACTCATTTGAGCGCCGGAATATAATTGCGCTTTGCAAGATATAAAACCAGTGAGATTGGTTTCAACAAACAACAGCTAGGATCTGATAATGGTATTATTTCGATCAGAAACGGCCAAAGCGAAAGTATTTTTCATCTATACTCTCGCCGTTGCCGTTGCCGTGGCTAACTTGTCTGAACAATCTCCACTAAACTACTGTCGATTTAATAATAATAACAGTATAATAGTGTTCGGGTTGCATGGCATTCTTCTCTCTTGTTCTTATCTTTCTGTAACCTTTCTCTGCTCCTTTCACATCATCGGTTCAACGATCTCGCTCTTCAACACACTTTGCTGTGTTCATGTTTCAATGTTTCAAAATTCTTAACATTGTCGTGTTTCGTTGTTTTGTTCTCTACGTTTGCTTTTTTGATGTCCAGAACAATCTTTTCCTAGCAATCTGCACCCAGAATCAACGTCTAGTGTACGATCGAACTTTTTCGATAAATCCGCCGGGAATGAACGGTGGCAAGATCGCGCATCTGTAATAACGAGCGAGACTTTTGATCTTTATAAACTTGCATAAAAATTTGGAATTTCGATTAAAGTTATTTATCTTTATGGCGTTTTTCTCTAAAGTGAGTTTGTGCAGTGAGCTCCCTTAAAATAAGACATTTGTATCATAATTTTACCATTCAATTTCTGCGGTAATACTGTCCGAGAGAGAGTCCTAAATGAATCACATATGCGCGTTATGAATTCAGCGACTATGGAACTTTCTGCCCTAAGAAATATTTCCTACAAAACATTCTAGTGGCGCTTCAGCGGCAAACCGTGGGGAGCGTGCAAACTTTCGGAATCTACTAGCCGCCTGGGTGCGCTGCGATTATCATCAAGTGTGTACGGAATAGTATTTTGCAAGAATTAGTAGATTTTTTCTGTGATTATCGTATTTTAAGTTGTTATTAAAAGCATAATATTGTATAAAAACTTCGTGATTTTCGTATTTAAAATTCATTATCCACAGACGTTTTAATGAATCGCTGAATTGTTTCTTGTTGCTAGGTCGCTGCTCTGGGGCAGTGATATGATAAAATTCATTTAGATCTAGAGAAATCTATATGTATAATACTATTAAAAGGTCAACATATTATTTTCTTACTGTTTTACTCTCCGATTGAAATCCCAATGAGATAGGTCACGAACCGCCACTAGCTTGTACCATCATGTAGCCTCACCTCCTGAAGTTACTGCACTGTAACTCGGACTCCTTGTATTTAAATCTATTAAAATCCATTCCAGGTCATTCGATTACTAACTATTCAAATATTTGATTCACTTGGGAGCTTCTTCTTACATTCACTTTCGCTTCATATATTCTCCTTACACTCCTTTCTTCGTTCATTCGTTCTACATGCCCAAACCGTCTTAGCGTCCCCTAATCTTACTCATTACGCTTACGCACACGATCATACATAGTTTTACCACACGGAGATTTAATTTCTACAGCATTTAGTCTACTTTCATCTCTCCTCTGCCAGTTCCATGCCTCACAGCCATACATCGGGGTTGGTATCGGCACTCTATTATGGGCTGTTAGCTTCGATCCGATTAAAAACATCTAAATTGGTTGCACTCTGTCAGTTTTGTATTTTGTAACGCTATAATCTTGCTCACCCGATATAATTATAACTGAATAATTATTCGGTCCCTCTTTTTTATATCCAAGGTCATTGCTAAACTATTTACATTTATACACGGATTCTCCCACACATATATTAGAGATTAGATCAAGCCTGGATATAGAATTTCCCGAAAGATCTCGATCCCTTTGTGCCCATCGTCCGGTGCCATAGAGTTATATAGAATAGAGTAGACAGCCCATGCAGAAGGAGACTTGAAACCGTGTTCCATGTTGTTCGGGGGAGGTATGCAGTACGTAGATGGGACTCTCGAGTTCACCAGCCGAACGCCACTCAGACGTAGTAACGCAATGTCGCGAAATGCAAAATTTTACGGAAAATTACACTTTTCTAGAGAAAGATACTACGTCGACTTTACCAAGCCTTTTTTCGTTGGTTTTTCAGTAACGCAACACAGCACAAAGGGGCGTGCTGTCCATATAGGCACATAAGCGCTGTTTCCCTATCTTCCTCACATAGAATCATTGCAAGATCAATCGTTCTTTGTTGCAACTCATCCAGTTCCACATTCCTTACCATAGACTTGCCAATGAATTACTTTTCCTCAATCAACACTCCACTAATTATGGGTACCATTCTCCACTGTCCAGAATGTTGAGACTTGTTAACTCAAGCCAGGGCCTTGAATTTTTGGGAATACCATTTAATATGTCTAAAATCACAGACTCAACCAAAACCTTTTTCAGGCTTTGACTTGAATGTTCTCACAAATATATTTTTTGTCATTGCTTCATTCATGTATATGCTGTTATTTTTATGTAGAATACGTTAGAAGTATTAACTAAGAATCGCAGCGCCGCGAGCACATCACCGACCTCACTACTGTAAGGTATCAAAGGCAGGAACTAAACATGGAAAATGGAGGCACATGTCGTATTCAAATGTTGTCTTCATTCGACACAAAGATTTACATGTATGCCCAATGCGCATTCAAAAGAAGACTCGTTGTGTTAGTGTCGAAAAAGGCCATGCTTTTCGGTATAAATCACAAATGTAGCAATCGGTGCCATCTGTTGGTACCTCTATTAATTAAGTACAACTTTGCTAACGAAATAATTATGTTGGCTTTATTTCATGCAAAATATGGCTTGCAATGTACACAAATGAAGCTGTTATTTGAGTAGGCAATCCAAACGAACATCGCCTAAAGCAAGATACTTGGTAATTCTTAGCGAAATCATTTAATTAGCTGTTTTTTTCCTACTGCCTACCCTGATTTAAAACTCTGTGCACGCCACTGGGCATATGACATACGTAAAACGCCGACGATGGTGGCAGGTGGACTAAAGTGTTGGATTGTTGCATATTAGATGGATGTACCAACCTCCATCACAGTAGAGACACTTTTTCGCTCAGTGTCTCGTCTAATTATAATATCTGGTACACAATTCTGTGTATTTATTTGAACGGAGATCATTATTATTTGTATCGCCGTCTTCTGTATGTGGTAATCTGTGTTGGCCAGCTTCCATCTCGGAGATAATAAAGTGAACTAAATAAAATTCTGCGTCATCTTGCTTGGGCGGGGATCAGCTGCTCCGGCCTTATATTTCCAATAGTGCAGTCATCCTCGCGGACAATATCGAACTTGCGCATCATTTTTGTGGCCGCCCCATACTACTGGTTTGCCCAAACGCTGGACGGCCCGGAAATGGTGTATTGCCTCCACAACCCACCGAAGGTCCCGCTGATCACGTGAACGTCGGCTGTAACCACTGACGTCGGAATGAATAGACTTGCCTTAACGTACCGTTTCGACGGCTGGAGGGAAAGATCACGTGACACCCATTTTGACACCAGCCTAGTTCACTGCCATCCACGTTTGTTTCGAGTGATTTTGACTGCGGTAAGCGAATTATAAAACATTCGTAAAAATCATTTACTTTGTGGCTAGTCATAATTATAATATAAACCTGTTTTGAACCACTTCAATTCAATTTAATAATCTCGACCGGTTTCGGAAGTACCCATCCTCGTCGGGAATATATTAAAACTAAGCTGTTGGGAGTGGGAGCCGACCGAAGGAGAAGGGGTAGGTAGAGATTTTTCGAAAGAACAAAGCGATTCACTGGAAAAATATCTAAAAGAGGACCATACGATAAATTTACTTGGTTATTTAATGTATTAGAATTATTATTTAGGGATTTTCTACTTTTAAGTGCTTCTAAATGATCAATTTTTATAAACTTTATTATTACGGTGTAGAATTTGAGTTCCCGTGTCTTTATTAAAAATATCAGTTGGAATGAGCTGATTGGCAAACTCTGAAAAATGTATTGTTATTTAAACATCTTAAGTGTTCTGTGATTCTCTTATACATTACGGGATGTCTTTCCCATGTAAAACGAAGAAACAGGAGTTGAAGTTGTTCAAAACGAATTTATACGTTTATATTAAAATTTTAAAATATTTAAGAAAGAGTCAAACTAAATACTCTAACAATTTTTTTTTAAACAAGCCGAACCTTTTTACTAAAATTAGCGGCATTCCTAGCTCGCTACTCGCTCCCTTTTTTTGGGTGCTACCCCTTGCGTGTTAGGGAATCTCTATGTATAATTTGCTCTGTGCTACGTACTGATAAGTCCCATGTCTAATGATCAATCCGTTCTCGTGTACATAATAATTAAGAACTAATGGCGGGAATATCAAATAAATAATAATGGAACATAAAATCACGAATCTCTTTCGCTGTGGGAGACTCAAAAGCAATTCTCAACACGACCTTCATTTAATTATTAATTTGGTCAGACGATTAAGTTTCATTGCGCCTTCCATTATAACGACAAAACCATAATCATTAAAATTTCTCTATTCATTATTGCCCCCTACGTAACGTGTGTTACATCAGGCGTATGGAGGTGGGCAGAACCAATAATAGAATAGCCACGGTCGGGAGTAGATCAAGGTACATACCGCGACCATGTCGATAACGAAGCAATATCGGCAGGATTAACTGTCGATGTCCCGAGCGTGACCGATGATCGATAAATTAATCAATATTAAGAAAAATGACTCCCTGCAAAGGCAGCACAGGCGCGTTTTACGTATTTCTTAAGCTGCGTTTCCCGCGCACCTTTTTTCGAAACATTACACAAAAACATTTGTTTTCATACACATTCCGTCTCCTGCTAAAATGTTTTCTTTTTAACCGAAATATTTTGTGTAGGGCGACAAGATGAGTTCTAGAATAATCTTTTGAATGTTCTGCATATTTTTATAGGTTGGAATAAAATTTCGTTGTTGAATAAAAAACAATTTAAAACAAAATGTTGTTTCAGTAAAAAAAAAAAAACAACAGTATAAATGTATAATATAAATGTGTAATAACAGTAAAATAAATTATTATTTTTACTGATACATAAGCAAACTTCTTATAATACTATATTATAATTTCGCCCAGTACACATATCATAAAAATCCCGTCCGATTTATGCAGTGACTGGTGACAGGACGCATAGATAGACACGCACCGTGCGGCGATTATTAAAAAATGGAACGAATCCTCCTCCCCTCCCCCTCTTCACCCGCCAAGGTATAGTTTTCCATCGGTGACGGAAAGTAAAAACATCGTGTATGCACACACAAATATGTACGGTAACGCCCCTTTGTTTTGTGCTTTAGACGCAAAGTTATACGTAGATGTTCCTTTTACGAAAGAGATTTTATTAATTATTTTAGGCATTCGTAAGTTGTGTTTTTGACCAATGGTTGTTAGCCATTACCCGCGATACGAATAACTATCGAAACTTCGTTTCTCCAAGTTAAAATCTGTCTCCGTTAATTTCACCTATTGACAGCCCTGCCATCGTCGCCACTGGTAAATTACATGTACCGACAAGGAACACGAGAATAATGCAACATTTTTTTGCAACACGTACACAACCAACTATCAGTCCTACTCACTAACCAATAGGTTGCATGATCTGGGCAACGAGTTTGGAGTTATTGTTAATATATTTGCAGACTCCATTTATAAAATAAAGCGTCATCTATACAAACACTTTGATGAATCCTACAATTGATTATTTCTTAGACGCCTGCAATTATAATTCGAATTGCGTTTACAAAAGAGATTTTTTTAGATTATCTTGTGAATAATTTGTATCGATATAAGCTTCTCTAGGGATCAAACGGGCTCTGTTTACCTACCAACACGATATTGTAGTCGATGTTGAACTGTCAAATGTAATAATTGTCGTGTTCGCGAATGTAGACTATCATCAATGCTGTCTCCGCATTCAGAATTTCTACGTAGACAAGCTTCCTTTGAAAATTTAATTTTTATGCATTTAAAAAACATGTACAATTTTTTTAAGATAATCCGTATTCGGATGTCTAATTAAAAAAAAAGTTATTATATTAAATTCCTCCATAAAAAAAAATCGCCAATTATGCTCCGATAAATATTAGTAACACGCGTGGTTCTGTTATTTAATACAATATGAAGAAAAAAAATTGTGAAGACTTATTTATTATTTTTCTAACTAAATCGGTTTTACCGATAATAAATCATTATTTTTACAAACCCGTCCAAATTAGAATGGGGTGGGAGTAAATAAAATCATAAATAAGTCGTCACAATGCAGTTAACCGCAGTTTGAAAATGGCCTTAAAACGCCGAAACAGCTTTCACAATAATAAAAACTAAAAATACTTATATTAAATTCGATTTACATTAAATTTAAAAAAAAATGAAATGGTGTTCTACAAATTAAACACAAAAACAATTATTAAAAGATTTTTGTTCTATTCTAAATATGTAGTGTTTTATTAAATATTTTTTGAGTTATCAAAGCGATATTTATATTAGCGCGCTCCCTCTCTTCCGTATTAACATACATATAACCTTTTCTAAATAATGTTCAGCTTCCGCTCAGAGTGTATTGTTGGATCTTAAAGACTTGCATCGTGTCGATGATGACTTTTATGCTAGTGGGGCCCCTGCTGACCGCCATGACAGAGAGAATAGATAGGTCCATTGCTTGCGATGGTAGATTGGAGGGTAGGGAGGCTGGAATGATGGGGGGAAGTGAAGGGGTTCCCCAGTCACGAGCGGCGGACCCACGGCTCTGTGGGAAGAACCGTTGCTTCTAGGTTCGATGATTCCATGGCGTGAATGTTTGCTGTGTACAAGAAGTGTACGTTTCTTGACATCGCGAATTATCTCTCCATGTTTTTTTAATGTTTTTTTTTCAACAGTAATAATATTAAAAATATTTATTTGTCAGTAAGTTATTTTACATATTTTTACATTGTATTTAATTTTAGCAATTGACAAAAGGGTCACTGCTCAGCTATACATTCCGGAGTCCGGAGTGCAGCCGGTTTTCAGCCGCGTCTCTAGAAATAGAATAATGTTAAAGTTATAATATCTACACTTAAGTAAAATGAAATGAAAAATAATTTCGCGGTATTTCACATAAAGGTATTTCGTTATTTATCAATTACGATGTTGTGCGGCTGACTGTCCAGTCAGAAACCTTTCGCTGCAGAACTTCTTGAAGCACTGCAGCGATTTCGATCTTTGAATAGATAGTGGTATGTCATTCCAAAGTTTTGTTGAGGAATAGCTGTAACTACACTCAAATACAGCAGTTCGATGCCTGGGAGAATAAGTAAATGGTCTCTTTGGCTTGTGTTGTGTTCATGAAAGTAGCGGGACCACTGCAGTTTATCAATCAAATCCCCTATGTGATATTTTTTTTATTCTCTAAGATAGATACTGCAATGTTTTGGCATATTATTGGCACAATGTTAGTCAATCGAAAGGAACTACTATGTCTCAATACAATACAGAGCCATCCCATCAAAACATTTTTTCAAAAAAGGATTTTCCTCTCTTATTCGATTGAGAATTAAAGATTGCTCTGTTCCCTCTCACTTTTCCAAAACTCACAAGCTTTATATGGAGGATTGTTTTGTAATTATTATCTATTATTATGCACCAGTGGCGGTTCGTGACCTGTCTCATCAGAGAGTTCAATCAGAGAGTAAAACATTACTTCTATTAAAAGAAAATACTCTCTTGCTCTTTTCCATATTATATTTAATTTTCCCTAGATCTAAAGGAATTTCTTCATATCACTGCACCAAAAATTAGCGACATGGGCCATAACAATCATTTCGGCGATTCATTAAAACGTCCTCGGATAATGTCGTACGTTACAAAAAAAAATTAATACAACAATCACAATTTACATGAGAAACTTACTGTTGTTTTTATTTTTTTTTATTAATGAAGTGATGATACTAATAAGTTATTTTAATAACGACTTAAAGCACGATAATCACTCTTATAAATCTGTGGATTCATGCGAAATACTATTACGTTTAAATTTATTAATTGACAAGAACAACAATGTATGAGATTTCTCTTGGGACCGAAAGCCCCATAGACCCTGAATTAATAACGCACATATGGAATTAATTTCGCATTCACTCTCGGGCACTATTATCTGTGCAGATCAGCAAAATTCGTACAATATTTTATTATTAAATTTTGCAACGGCTTCAACGACCGTTCTCCGCTTTATTTTCAATTTCGGTAGTGTGTCTTTGTTTTCCGACTCTCGCGTCAATGTCATAAAACAAAACAGAAATAAAATTAACATTTTGACATTTAGTACAAACAGCGAAGGCAGAAAACAAGTAAATATTTTATTATTTATTTATGCGCCTAAAAAAGGCTTTTACATAAAGGTAATAAATCTAGATGTTAAAAAGGTGTCCAAAGAAGCGAAGGTAATAGTCCGCAATGGAGTGCTGATACCAACCCTGATGTGTGGCATTGAGGCATGGAACTTGGCAGAGGAAGGATGAAAGTAGATCAAATGCCGTATAAATGAGATCTCTGAGGCGAATGTGTGATAAAACAATGTATTATCGTGTGAAAAATGTTGAGATTCGTATAGAATGCAAGGCTGATGAGTAAGATTATGAAAGGGACGCTCAAATGGTTTCGGCATGTAGTAACGAAGAAAGGAGTCTAAAGAGAATATATGACGCGAATGTGAATGAAAGAAGAAGCCGGGGACTTCCGAGGAAGAGTATTAGGCGATGTATGAATGTGAAAAAAGGCAGGAAGTGTATGCCAAGGTCGAGTAGTTTGGCGGTCCGTCCTCTGGTGAAACGGCGTGATGGTTAGTTGTTATAAATTAAGTACGAAATGTAGGCAGATGCAATTATAAAATAAGCAGATATATACAAGTAAAACTCAAGTCTACAACTCTAATTACAAGTACACTGAGAAAGAATTAAATGAAACACAATGGGAATGCTCGTTTAATACTAAAATAATAGACTAGAGTTCAATAATTTCAACTTTGTATTTCAGTAATCCAGATTTAGAAAATATCTGCAGGACAGTATTTATTACCGAGGCTGTGGATGTGGAGTCTCTATGGACGAGTTTGAGGCAGAGTTACTACCAAATAGTTTCTATTAAATGCCAAGGTGATGGTCGAATTTCTCTGATTTTTATATTAATACAATATAGTGAACAGTAAATCTTGGCCTTGCACTTTCAAATCGATAACTTAACAATATCGCGTAGATAGGCTTAACTTACGACGATTTTATATCGATTTCCCAAGCACGGTTGAACGCTGATTATGGGGAACGACTGTGCGGCCAGTTTCATTCAAAACTGAATTTTTGATTTGACACCAAAATTCTCATCCAAACCTAATGATTTTTTTTAATCAAACGGTATAGCAAATATCTAGTACGGATTAGAAGTATTTTATTTATTTGTTGTTCTATTTAACTTGGCCTTATAAAATTATTTCTGTTTGTATGTGAAACTTGTATTTTTGATATTTTGCTGTCAATGTAAAATTGTATGTACTATCTTCTACTTATGTATTGTAAATTCCTCCCGTCCTAAAATGAGTTTTGAAACTCATCGGGATTGCCTTAGCAAGAAATAAATATATTAAAAAAAAATGTTTTAAATTTTGAAATATAAGCCATTAAAGAAATAAAAAATTTCACAATTTTAGGGACAACTTTGGCAGTTATTTGGGGGATAAAAAAATAAATAAATAATTTCCCCCTTCTACTATGAAAATATATTAAAAAATTAAAAAATTAAAAGTGTTAAAATCAGCATTATTATGGGCTTAAATTTAAAATGACTAATTTACTTTAGAACACCAATTTGCCGTTCATAATTTAAAACATCGATCCGAAAAAAATGTTTTTTTAAAGATGTAAAAAAACTTATTTTATTTTATATAATTATGTTTATATAGCAGATATGAGAAATTAAACAAAACTACCATTAACCCGCAAATAATTTCCGAAGTTGCCTCTAAAATCGTGATAAATTGATTTCTTTAATGACCTATATTTCATAATTTAACACATAAAAAATACAATACTTCTAATCCGTACTAGATATTTACTATACCTTTATTTAAAAAAAAAGATCCATTCAGTTTGAGTGGGTATTTTGGCCTCAAATCCAAAATTAAGTTTTGTATGAAACAGGCCGCGCAGTCTACCGGCTGTCGGAATATTTTACATCAATTGTGTACGCACATATCGTCTAACGCCGCTTAATAACCATATATGACGGATTTGGTCAATATCGTTTGTTGTGGGGTTTTATCGATCGACCGTGCTAGAGCCCCTGGTGATACAGGTTATTTTTTCAGTTAATTTTTGAGTTTGTCCGGGAGGATAATTAAAACGTTTTTTTATAGTAACACTGAGGCATGGTATTTCCGTTGCTTTTTAAGCTCGATATACGTTCGCCAAGTTGCTAAAAGTATGCTAGAAACCCTGACAAGATATACCGAGTGATGCCATAAAAAATACGTGAATGTCTCAACCAGCCAGCTTAAAGGCAACTGAAATACCGGACAAAGGGCCCGCTAAGAGCATATAAATCTAGGGTCCCGTTTATGAACATTGATTTTGTTTTATATCTTTGTAAATAATGGGTATATTTGGATGAAATATTCTGTGTAGTAGTCACGAAGCCCCAACTATAAAAATTTTATCTATAATTTTAGCGTACTACGACTCCATAAAGTTAAGTCAAGACAGGGCACTTGAAATAATTTATCAGAGATGTTATCAATAATTGTTTGGTGAACTGTGCCTTCACTACCTGTAAAATGGATTGATTGAGGTTTTACCTTTCAAAATCGGTTCCACCCAAAACTTAGGCAACAATCTAGAATGCATATTGGTTTTTTTCCGTTTAATAATACAATATAAGTAATCGGATTGGGTTCCTAGTTCCTACCCGCATTTATTCCAAGGTCGCTGAGACTTGAAACTGATGTAATCGTAAAGTTGTATTATATTCTGTGTACACTCTATTGTGGTGCAGGCCGACAAGCATAATTACCGAAATCGAACTTCGATCATTCTTGACGTTCGACCAATATATTAGATATTGCACAATCAATTGCATAAATCTAAAGACGAATTATTTTATTTATCATAATTTTTTACTAGCTGATGTGTACCCGGCCTTGCTCGGGTTGTTGTTTTTTAATTTTTTTTAATAAAGTTATGAACTTGTGAATTCTTGCTTGTCGTTTGGGTGCCATAATTGATTTGACAGCGAAAGTCATGCGTTGTGACAACTGTTACTATCTCTAAACATTAATTTGAAAATTTTTCATTTCATTTCAAACATTTATTTTTCAAAATGTGTCTAAATAATAAAGTTCTAAAGTAGGTACCTACTTGTGTTTTCCATTTTGAAAATATTCTAACTAAACAAACCTTCTTTGGAATATGTAATCTGTGGCTAACCAGAGTGGTTAACCCTAATACAATATGGCGGGTTCAGTGTTTTTTTTATATAAATTTTAAAACGTTATAGCAACAGTTTTACATACTAGATTACATTCAACTACTATTTAAACCTTGCCGGCACTAATAAGAAGGAACTGTGCTATTTTCAGCGAAACCGGTCGAGTAATTTTCGAGAAGATCGAGGATAGACAGACAGACCGCCAAACATTAATTTTTATATATAAAGATGAAATCAGTTTTTAATAAGCATTTGAAAATACAAAATATAGTGGATGTATATGTTTTTTATAGTTGTCTCATTGATCTCTTTCAGTAAGGTTTTGATTCTTGACTTGTACTCGTAAAAACTTTTTTTATTTGTTTCATAGCTGGGGGAAGCATTTTGTGGAGTTTTGTTGGAAAATTTATGTAATTTCTTTGTTCGAAAGTGGTTTTATAACGAGGAATGCTTTTTATGTCATTTTGATTCGAACTAGTGTCATGAATTCGTGGTTTAGTGGGGGATTCTGTATTTTTAATAGTACATTATTGGCATATATTTGTAGTACATTTCGTACGTCAAAAATTTTGAAGTTTTCTCTCGTAGACGTTCTTATGGATACTTTTAATATGGTATTTACGATCCTCTTTTTTTTAAAGTACTCAGTTTTACAGAACTCACAAACACACGAAACCTAGCCATTTTACTCACGGCTGACTCGAAATGGCTACTTGGCGGCGCGACGCTAGAATAGCGGTCGATTGCGCAGCTATGTGCGATCTAGCGGTGGGATTCGGTGCTTTCGGATCTGCTTTTTCATTTGCTATGTAAATCATTTACATATAACATCAATATGGGTGAACGAAGTTTGGCAACACTTGCGGTGCGCTCGGTTTCTAACTAATAATAGTTCATGGACCATCTCCCTTGTTTCTATTATGTATAGTATCTATCTACGTACTGTATGCTCAGCAGTTCTTGAAGATAATGTTTTAAATGGGTTTTCCTTGCCATCTGTACCGATATTTGCATTAGTTTTTTGTCCAAAGTACACGCACATAAATATGTTAATAATTCCTCCGTACCTAATAATATATGCACGAGCGTTGTACTTATAACGAGGTGACTCTACACAAACATTCGCTTCAAAATACTGCAAACAAATATTTATTGAACTCCAGCTGTTTACCACGTGAATTGAATACGGAGCTCAAACCGACAGCGGACAGAGGACTAATTCGTATTCTCCAATTGAATTACTAACATTATCTGCTGTTAATTCCTTTTTTTATTTTTAGCTGCCATACTTTTGTCATAATTGCAAAGTTCTACCTGAACATATTTGTAATCTAGATCAGCGATGCTCAACCTGAGGGCTGCAAGCGGTCCGCAAGTACGCAGTTGAACAAAATATCAAAAAGTTTGCAGTTTAAAAATTTCAACGGTTTCCGTTTATCTTTAGTCTTCAAAGTTTTAAATCAGCCATTTAAAATAACGACCTTTCGACATACATATTCTTAAATCTACAGAATTTTAAGAAATTATTGATAATTTTAATAAATTTTGAACGTAATATGAACGCGTTGTTTCGCAACCTGAAATTTGAACAGATTGTCTTCAAAGCCGAATCATCGTTAACAGTGGGGCGGCTCGTGACTTTTGAGTGAGCTAGAGTGCTATGATTGAAAAATGCTACGTTATTGATTTTTTTGAAGTCGAAACGGTTATTATTTTTTTTTTTTATTTCAATTTTTTGTAAGGAGATTTAGATGGTAGGTGAAAAAAGTCACGAGCCGCCACTGATCGTAACTAATAGGTACTTGTCCAACATTTAAGGTACAAGCAGAAATCTTCATGCTGAAGCGGCAATTGCTCGATCGGTGAGCTCTGGTTTCATGAAATTAGCAATGATATTTTTGTTTGCAATTTCTACGTCATTTTTCTCACGAACTACGTTGAATATGACTTCCGTGGCTACGAACGTAGATAGAGGTCGTGGATTCAAATACCTCGGTGCGCTAATTAGTTTTTTTTATTTAAATAAAATCTCGTATATTATATTTGCAATGCTTTTCCATGGTTGATTTTCACAGGATCGCCCTGAGAAAAATACTGTCATTCAGAATCGAAACGGCTTTCACTTTAAATAGATTTAGCCGTATTTTGTGACCAGATCGGAATACCCAGGTATAGTATCAAATTTTCTATAGCGCCGTTTACTGATTAAAATCACCCCAAGGGCGCTTTACATTATCTTAAAGTTTGTAGCCCCCTTTTAAACGTTTTTAGATATTTTATAAAGATTTTTATAAAGTGGAAGGTCATTCCAAGAATGTGAACCCATGAAAATCTCTGTCGCCAAATATTGCAGCATTCTTATGAGAGGGTTCAACCAGTCTATTCGACGCATCACACTTGGCCGACCTGAGCGTGATGCTATATAGTCCCACTGTCTTTTTTTTGTTTATATGAATACCCCACAAGAGTCCCAACTGCTCCCAACCGTCTGGAGCCAGTGAGACTATGGCATCCCCAATTGGGGAATGTTGTGTGGCTGAAGGTATTGTGGAGGGTAAGGATAAGGGGAAGAGGAAGGTGGGGAAATACCTGGCTATTCAGATCTGGTCACCAAATACAGCTAAAAGCCATTTCAAGCAATGTTTCAATTCTGAATGGTGATCTTTCACCAGGGCGATACTGAGAGTATCTTCCACTTTGGAACGTGCGCAAATATACTACAAATACTATGAAAAAAATAAAAATAAAATTTACTTTCGCACGCCGGGATTTAAACCCGCGACCTTCAGATTCGTAGTCGAGAGCCTTGCCCCTCGACCATGGAGGCCGTCAAACAGTTAGGAGGTCTCCAAACAGTTGGGAGCAGTTTTGATTATTGTGCGCAGAGGCGTGCATTCGTGCTCTATTAATTATTACAACGTTACCAATGGAAATAATTATCATATTATGTACGGTCGGAAAAAAAAGAAAATTTTATATCCTGTAATTGGGTATAAATACACCGGTTATTTGCATATTTGCCGGGATGGTAATTCTAACCAAGATCGGCTAAAGTCAGCAGCTTAGTCAATCTTTTGCGAAAACTTACATGGTATGTTAATTCGCTTTTGTCCTACTGCTCTGTGCACGCCACTGCTTGTACGGTATTCACTTAAAATAATAAAAGTTCATTTTCAGTTGTTGGTGTGTTTTTGGAGAGACGTTCCTAACAACGTTTGAAAAGATTTTCTTCAATAAATCCGCTTTTCAGCAGATTTTCTTCAATAGATCCTCCTTGACCATAGATATTTGAAACAATGGAGATATGGCTATCAAAGCGGCTAGGCAATGAAGGTTATGTATTTGGTTTGTAGGTAGAAAAATAAAGGCGGGGCGCCTCTGTGCGTAGATACAATTTTCAGTCGTACGTTGCCACTCTTTTGTGCCCGCGATTTCATGCCAATAATGGTTCATGACCCACCTCCCTTCCTATTATCTGTGAGCCAGTGTTGCCTGCCGCACCTGTGCCCGTACCCTGCCCCAGCGCGACGACAGCAGTCAGCACGCCACTGCGCCGTTATTTAATAATATCTAGCCGGGAACCTAAAATAATAATAAATTGGTAATTGGCGTATTTCACGGAGAGGTAATCTCGCGCCGCGGAATAAATTCAAAACGTGACTTTGAAATATTCTGCCCACACACCACCACAAGCTAAAATTATTACCGTTCAACTCCGGGAGAAGGGTGTTGGTTCCAAAGAGGACAGAGAAATTGCTGCGAGATAATGGTTAGGACTTTTTATGGTAAGGGCGCCGCTCTGTAAAAACGTTGTGTCTTAGCTACTATTTTAGCGCGTTCTTATAATAAACCTTTTTGTTATAAAACACGACAACACAGCTAATGCAGTGAAGAACTCTTAACGGCTCTCACCAGCGATGCAAATTCAGTCGACCTTTAGAGATGGCTGTGCATCCCGGACGATCTGTCAATTTGTTTACAATTTGGAATATTGTTGTGAAATGTTTCCATCTTTACGCAACATTAAACTCTATGCGCTGGTGGTAGATGCTACTTTAGCCTGTCGCGTTCCGTTGAACTGCGCATGTTTCAAATAATTACAATTTTTCGTATTATTGCGTTTGATCTGAGCAAATATAATGTTAGTACATTTGTTCTAACAACTATAATATAATACCTCGTCGAGATTCAATCGTTTGCTGTGTTATAATTGCGTGGTTCAGTAGGAATTAAAAAAATAAATTAATTCACTATACACGGAAGCTAATGCAGTTGTTGTGCGGAACGCACTGTGACACGCGGCTAGCCCTCGAGCGTTCATTCCATAGAATTCACAAAACAAATCTACTATTGAGGTATTAATTGTTTTTGTGTTTAATTCGTAAAACTACGTTTAATTTTTTTTGTCATTTAAATCAAATTTAATAGTGTTATTATTAAATTCTGCGAGTATTTTTAGTTTTTATTATTGTGACAGCTGTTTCGACGCTTAAGGCCTTTTTCAAACTGTGGTTAATCCACATTGTGACGACTTATTTATATGATTTTATTTACTCCCACTTCTTTTCAATTTGGGCGGGTAATGATTTATTATCGGTAAAACCGATTTAGTTAGAAAACAATTACAAATCTGAATTCTGTGAGGTTTTCAAAAATAACATTATAAAATTTGATTACATTAAATTTTAAAAAAAAATCTACTATTGAGGTCCTGACGACCGAAAGTTTCTTATTAACGGGGAGAGGGACGTCGGAGAGTTATTTATTAATTCAAAATAATGATACTATTATAAACACTATGTTTTTAAATAGAAAAATATTTATTAAATATTTTATAAATTTACATAGGGTTAGCATTTATCAAAATGTAATCAGAAATATTGCTTTTTTCTAACCGTCCCATTGTATGTTTTACAAAATATTTAAAATACGAATATGATTTTTAAAGTGGAGAAAAGTATTTTTAATCATTTATCGTTGCGTTTTTGTAAATAAACGTTACCAAATATTTGTAATCCGCATTACAAAAAAAAGAAAACACTGTTTTTTTTTTAAAATTTAATTAAGGCATACATTCTAATCGCTTTTGAAATGTTCCATAGTTATGTTCACGTACCTCGTACGAACTAACATCTAATTATGTAAATATTTCTTCACCCTGTTTACGTATCCAAGTACTGGTATATCTAAACGCCGAACATACAAACATCTCTACGGTAATGGTACCGCAGGGTACGCAGCCATTAGCAATGCCAAATTACAAACGTTCCCTCCCAAAAATCATCCAATTACCAACAAACTCGCATGTCATTTCTTATGAGAGCATGTCGTACCTCCATTCTCAATATTTTCGATAGTTTTTTTTTGTTTTATTATTTTGATGTATAGTAGGTATAGAATTTATATAATGGTGTCTGTAGAATATCTGAATAAAGAAAATTCAAATCGAAGCTAGCAGTCCACAGTGGAGTGCTGATCCCTGACGTACGAGTAAAGCAGTGAGGCATGGAACTGGCAGAGGACTGATTAAGGTAAACTGAATGCTGTAGAAATGTGTTCCCTGAGATATATGTGTGGTAAAACCATATGTGAGCGTATGAAAAAAAATTGAGATTCGCAAAGAATGCAAATGTAATGATTACGATTAAGAAAGGAATGCTTAGATGGTTTGAGCGGTGGTGATGAGCGTGCAGACCGAATGAATAAAGAAAGGAGTGTAAGTAGAATATCTGACGCTAATGCGAATGGAAGACGAAATCGGGGACGCCCGAGGAAGACATTGTACGATTGACTAAACCAAATAGTTGAGTCGGGGCAATGTCGAGAGGCAGAATAACAGAAGATTATGTATGAGACGATGTATGAATGTGAATGAACCGAAGAGTGTATGCCGAGGCCGAATGTTTTGGCGATCCGTTCTCTCTGCCTCCCTGTGGGGAAACGAAATTTAGGGGGAAACGACGTTGTTTTATAGTAAGAAATGAAGCACACATTGAATATAATTCGGTCGTATTTGGTGGCCCACGTATACATATAATGTATCCTGATTAAAATGCTTGGCTACATTTAAAATAAATAAAAAAATCAAAAATGCAATTATCAGTTTATGCCCAAATACGACCGAATTAATGATGTATAAATACGAGTACGAGTTTTGGAACTTCTTTTGCTAATTAATTTCCGTGTCGTATTTACATGTTTGGCATTTTGTGAAGACCAGAATTTAGCGTATCTACATACACATTAGTCTTATTTGCTCACATTTCAGCATAATGGAATCAGTGTCGCCCACGCATTTAAACAGTGGACATACTGAACGTACGGCTGTGTGCAATAGCAGACGATTTGTGAAAAGTAGGATTAATTATCTCCAGTTAATTAATTGTTGTCTTTCTCGAATTTTAATTGGCCAATTCTTCATGTGGCGAAATTATACTCTTTAAACATGTACCCTACATAATTTTATAAATTAAGTTCGTTTACGTAAGCGCTTGTTATTTTTAGCATGGAAGACTTTCTTTTCCATCCAAATAGTAATTTGACTCGCTCATTCTCATCTGCGCACGTCGGTGCCCCGCCGTTGTTTCAACCTATACACCAAACGCATAACTGCTTTGATTCGTCCGTGCAGCTTGGTCGCAGCTCGACGACAGTTGACACGCTTCCTTACCAAAATATCTCCCTTGTTTCTATTATCTCGTCCTTTTTCTTGAACCAACGTTTCGGCCAACCTTGCAGAGTCTATTGTTGAATATATTATACCAGCTAAAGTATCCTGCGTTGCCCGTGGTTATGAATAGTTTGGAGTAAAGTTTTGAGGTTGTGTTACCCCTACCAGTAATTTTCCTCTTACTTTGAACATCTAATGTGCAAACTTTCATCAAGAAGTACCAAAAATTCTGCTTTAACTGCTGAAAAAAGGTGGATGAGGGTGATTTTTCGAAATCCCATCTAGACAGTGACTTTTCTCTTTTTTAATTTATTTTTTTAGTGTAAGATACAAACTGCTTTGAATACAAATATATATATAATCATTGAAGAAGATAATATTAACACATCCCAAAATGCTATCCTTATGATGATTGCAAAGTTTCACCCCGAACTCAATTGCAAATAAAGTCGGGTAGGTATATCCGAGACTCTGTTCCGATTGCAATTGAGTTCGGGATGAAACTTCGCAATCATCATAAGGATAGCAGCCATTAATATGGGATTTATAAAAATGGAGGATAATATTAACAAGTCTTGAACTTGAAGTATGATATCGGTGTAAATGGCGTAAATTGAACTGGTCTCATTAACTTAGTTGGTTAAGCGGTTACCACGGATAGGTAGAGGTTCTGGGTTCGAGTCCCAGATCCGACTGAAATCTTTTTAATTTCTGTTGTTTTTTCGGATTCGTGGTTCATTTTGGGATGTGCTAATATTATCTTCTTCAATGATTTTTTTATTTTTTTTTTTTATTGTATAATATTAATTATATACAGTGGGAACTTATACCCGCTAAGCCACTGCAAGTAGCTTGTCAGCAGGAGTTTATTTCAACAATATAATATAATACAACAATAAATTACAATCATCATACAAATGTAGGGCAAAAATTATTATATTTAGGCGCATGCATCTTGTGCTGTACATAAGTTGAGAAAAAAAAAACTTAAAGAGAAAAAATAATGGTAAAAGCATTACAGATTTGTTATTGAGATACTAGAGTCCAATCTTATAACACCGATTTAAATAATATTATAAAAATGTCAATATCATAAAAAATATCAAAATTATAAAAGTACCAATATTATAAAAGTATCAATATTATAAAAATATCAATATTATAAAAACATCAATACTTTTAAAAATATCAACATTATAAAAACATTCATATTACAAAAATATAACTATTACGTAAATATCAGAAATATCAAAGCATCTGTAAGTATTAAATAGATTAAGAAATAAAAATCTAAAAGATATATACATAAAACAGCAGTACAGGTTGGTTACAATGAGGATAGACTTAAATATAATAGTAACACCGTAACAGTAAGTACACCAGATATCTAGGAGCTATACAACCATGGAGACCGTCATAAAATATATACAATACATATAATTTGGCGCTCTCGCAGCAGCCGGCAGCTTTTTATAAGCGCTCCAGTTTATCTGGGAAATATTGCTTAGTTCTTAATTTTTCCGGTGTTAAAGTAGCGTAAAATAACCGCAATAATTTATAGGTTACATTTATAAAAATCATATAATTTTAGTGTGGCCGTTTCGGGCTTAAATCAAGTTTATAATAAAAAATCAAATAAAAACCCAAATATTTTAACTTCAAATCTGTCACGTTGTTCTAAACTAACCCAAAAGCATCGGTCGGTCGAAGCGTTCGACACATGTGCTTATTAAAAGACCTTTTGCTTGTTAAAAGTGTCCCAAAGTGATTTACAATGTTATTCTTTGAACTGTGGTGATTGTAAACAATATCGTATACGAGCTAGACAACTCAAACTTAATGGTGAATGTGCTATTTTGGAGCCTTTAATAAGCTGCAAAGATATCGCTGTATAACCTTGAACCCTGTACCACAACTGCAATCCGCAAAATTAGATTTCGTGGCTACCGAGAAAGGCGGAATAGGAAATAAAAACATTTGACGAGAAGATCTTCTGCTGTCACAGCGACCTGAGTTCTGACCTCCAGTTCACGGAGCAGATCCGGTGCATCATGCGGCCCACGGACGTGCCCGAGAAGGCTGCTCCGCGGCCTGCTGTGGTCCGCCCCCCACAAGGATACCACCGGCTGGGCGAGAAATAGACGACACGCTGATGTGGTCTTTCCAGATCCTGAAGCCGGCCGACGAGCGCCACCTGGCGTATGGGCAAACCAACACCGAGCGTCCCGTCACGCAGCCCAGGGGAGTCACCAACAAAGACAAAGAAGATTGGAAGATAGGATCAGTACCCCCGGCCCCCGTCCTCACCCGCCGCCCAACTTCACATAAATCCTATCATTCGTATTAGCGTCTTGCAATATATCGTAAGGAATAAATACAGATAGCTTCTATTATTTTTTTTTTTCAATTAAACATGTATGAAAACTTAGACCAAGCCGTATTTAGTTTTGATAATTTAACTGCATCCTTTATATAAATAATGTGTAATGATAGTGTCCAAAAAAAAAATGTCATAGATTTAATATAGGAATAATGTAAGAATAGGAAGTAAGATTTGTAAAGCGCCCTTGAGGTGATTTTTCACAAAAACGGCGCTATAAAAATCATCCGAATATTATTATTATTATTAATTAAATATTACAATGAGGTTTACAAACTTCAATAAGTTATAAAAAATAAATTTGACAAATATATATACATAGGAAGTTAAACAAAAGGTAAGCCAACAAAGTTTCTTATTCTAACATTGTTCGTAAGCTCGGAATAGAACTGTAGATTTGTATAAAAACAAACCCACAGACACTCTTCTTTATGTATAGAAGATAGATAAATAAGTATATATGAACCTACTAAACATTCCTGATGGTGGACACTGCAAAGCTCCGAAACGTTCGCTCAACATAAAGTGGAAGGCCAACCCCTTTAAAACCCCAGAATGGAAGCGAGAAGTATATTTTCCCCCTATCTTAAATTAGGCGTTTTTCTCCTATCTTTGATCAATTTTTGTCTTTTAAGGTAATAAATTTTGCGGTCTCTCATAATAAACATTAATATTCGAAAACACGTGTTATTGGAGTTTTATTCTGGTATTTATTTTATTATTATTAAATTATTTTTGTTCTGCCATTTTAGGAAAAGAAAAGCATTTTTTTATGATGGGTGGTTACAGTACAGGGATTTGATTATAATTTATCTTCCTAAATGTGATTCATCCCTCGATTAGAAACGGATTAAAGTGTGAGGTTTCGAATAATGTTAATAAAATATGATAGTGTAATTAGGATATTAAGGCATTACATTAGTGGTATTCGCAGGCGTGTTAAATTTAAGGATATTAAAGATTTTTAATTTGGACCGAAATTCTATTTGAATTGTTTTGAAGGGGGGGTTTATTCCAAGCCTTAGACCCTGATACTCCGATCTCCAGACTTAGTATTTGGCTTGCGTTTAGGTTCTATCGGCCTCCCGATAGCCGATGATGAGGCTGATCTGAAACTGTTAAACCTAAAGTCCTACTTTTTCTGCTAATTTAGGTATTCTGCCAGTCAGCGTGTTCTAAGTTTTTATTTAGATTTTCTTTGACTTATCGAAATTTTCTTTATTTACATTTGTAATAATATATTTGATTTAGCCTTGTGTTCTATTCATTCATAAACAAACACAGACACTAATCCTGTGCAGTCTGTAGTACTTTACAATCTGCCCAATCTAACACAGTGGTACAACTCTATCTGTACAGGCACACCTGTATGTTTGAGTAGATACTCTATGCTAGCTCTCGGGATCGGCTTGCCGGAGAGCCGAGAGCCAAACTAACGGTGCTGCGGACTGCGGATCGTGGGTTACCGATTTACAGGGGACAGAGGCGAACTCTATCAAAACAATACGAGTATGTTAACATGGAAGATGAAAACAGAAAACTCAATATCATAAACTATGGAGTTCCTCGAGGATCTATATTGGGCCCACTCTTATTCCAAATATGGAGATTTCTGAAGATAGCCTTATGATTAAGATATTTATCTATTTTCGATAAGTATGTTAGGTTTTAACCCTTTTTCATGATGCAAAATGTTCAAAGGTAAAGTGCAGTAACTTTGAGAAGTGATTCTACGTGATAATACAAGTAAAATATTAGAATATATTTTTTTGTAATTCCGGTGCTTTTTTCTATGCTAAAAGTCATACTAAAAATTTGTAATGCGAAGTCAAACTTACCCAATAAATCATTTGGCGCAAATTTTTTTTTTTCGTTTTAAAGAAAGACAAACATTCCCGGATCGACTAACCTGAAAATATTATAAAATCTCCTGCTACCATCACAGTAAGCGGGAAATGCTTGTGTCGTGATGGAGGAATTTGAATTAAATTAGCCAGCCGAGGAATTGAACTCATGGTGCCTGGGTGGGACCCAAACGCGATGCCAACTTAGCCACTGACCCATCAAAAATATAATATTTTCGATATATAATGCACTACATATATAACCTACTTTTTATCTTTGTTATATTTTTATGTGTATTTATTTCATCAAAGGTAATTTTTGTACAAAATTCGATAAAAATGTGCCCTTAGCCCGTTCTAAGGTCACATTGTACGTGGTTTTGTGTGGGATTTATAAATTAGGTAAAGTGTTTTTTGTAA
The DNA here is from genome assembly GCA_022606495.2 of Halesus radiatus. Classification (NCBI taxonomy): domain Eukaryota; kingdom Metazoa; phylum Arthropoda; class Insecta; order Trichoptera; family Limnephilidae; genus Halesus; species Halesus radiatus. Next base: position 105,575 of record JAHDVE020003761.1, on the reverse strand, counting down.
GTATGTTACCTGAATTTAGATGTAAATATTACATAAAAGCATAGTTAACAAGTAAGCAATATACAAAAAAAATTACGACACAGAAATCATAAAGCAGTATAGGAACAAAAACTCTTGAATCTGAAAGAAAACTATCTATTCTTTAAGTTCATTATAAATGATGCTTATACATCTAATCGAATTGTTAATTATTCTCTAGCGTAATCGCTGTTTCCTCACCTTTACACGAAATTCAGTGCATCTTATTCGACTCTGTTCTTCATGTCCGCGCTTTTATGTAATGTCTAGCGTTTCCCACTAAGATGACCAGGTGATCCAGTCGCCGGGCCACATTTCCGCACAGTCTCACCTTACCTCGGTACACCATTATCCCCTATCCACCTACCCAACCAACCAACCAACTTACCCGTTAATTATCTAGTATTATTGTCGTTCATCTCCCCTCCCCGCTCTCCTCCCGACCTCAGTTGTTTTAAACTGAATTATTATTTTTTTATTTATTATGTTGTATATAGGATTTTACATATTTTGTTATAACATTCAAATTAAAACAGTGACACTGGTGCAAAACACATCACAGTAGGTACATAGATAGAATCGATAGCCTTCACGAAATACAACAACTAAATATTAAATTTATCTCACCAACAAATTCAGCAATAACATCGTTTTATCGGGCTAATATATACAAAACACACCTCATATTCACTAATACTTATACTCTAGACTTGTCAATAATATTCTTTTTGTATTTGTATTCCGTGCAGTTGAACATATCTACTACTATGTCTGAAAAAGTCTAGGAACAAGTGAAGATATGAATGACTCAATCCTAAAATTATTGTTTCAATTGAATAAAATTTTAGATTGAGTAGTTCTAGTCGGAGTTAGTTATTAAATTTAATTATGCCAATTTTATAAAAGAACTACCAAATTTCTGTTTTGTAACGAACCGTTTTTTTCGTTAACGGATCGTTATCCGTTCGTAACCTTATTTATTATATCTATAATAATAATTGCCATTCGCTCGTCATCCTTTCACTGTTCGATGAGGAATCCATTTCATAATACAAATTATATATTATCATTAAATAAAATAGTGCACAATTTCAAATAAGCGATCGTTGAGCATCAACTGACAGCTGTCAAACGACCGGTAATCTGACAAACTTTTATAAAATAGCGAAATATAGATGTAGTCCATTAGTTAAAAATGGCATCAAGCGTTACGAACGGATGGTTATAAAACCGGCCCTAAAGGAGACTTGGAAGTTTCGGGCTCACCCCGCAATCGAAAAAGAATATAATATATTCATTCACGAATGGGTATGTTACCAAATGTTTGTCCATTCCGATTTATATTGTCATGAAAGTGATCTTGAAGATTGTTTGATGACAGTATAAGCTTAATTCTTATGGTGACGATGGCATTATTAGAAGTGAGGTGGAGTACGCCAACGTCCTCGTCAAACTAAATATGTTTACGCTGGAACAAATCCTGTAAAAATCCTCAGATAAATCTGGAGGCCTATTCCCATTATTTTTAAGGAAGATTCCTTATCCTTTTCCTTAGGTTTAAAGACTTATTGCTTAACTGCGATTACGGTTCTTTTGGATGACAGCTGTCAGCTGTCATTCAGCATTTTTTTTTTTTATGTACCGCAAGAGTCCCAACTGCTCCCAACCGCCTGGAGACAGTGAGACTATGGCATCCCCAATTGGGGAATGTTGTGAGGCTGATAGTAGCGGGGATGGAAAGGAGAAGGGTAAGAGGAAGGTGGGGAAATATCTGGCTATTCAGATCTCGTCACCAAACACGGCTAAAAGCCATTTCACGCAATGTTTCAATTCTGAATGGTGGTCTTTCACCAGGTCGATACTGAGAGTATCTTCCACTCTGGAACGTGCGCAAATATACCACATATTATTTTTAATTAATTAATTGTGAAACAACACAAATTAATTAAATAAAATTTACTTGCGCACGCCGGGTTTTGAACCCGCGACTTCGGATTCGTAGTCGAGAGCCTTACCTCTCGACCATGGAGGCCGTCAGGAATGACATTCATTCAAAATATAAATATTTGCTTAGTTTGAACATGAGAAAAACTCGATATTAAGTAAGTTACCATGTTACTAACTACATTGTTATCAACTTTAAACATTATTATTAGCTATTAATCTTTACAATTATAAATGGAAATACAAATGCAGGCGGCAAATGTCACTTTTAGAACCTTTACGATTATTTGAAAACACATCAATTTGTGTTTTCAAATAATCTCTTAACAATTGGTTTAGGATGTTTTTACTATGTCTCTCCGGAATTCCTCAGTTAATCAAGAAGTCTTTAAGCCTAAGGAAAATGATAAGGAATCTTCCTTAAAAAGAACCAGAATAGCGCTCCTGGCCTTACTTGGGGCAACGAATAAAATTAGCCTAGAAGCCAGACTTATGCAAATCTTGGATTTCTCAGTTTTAATATAGTTCATAACTTTTACTTTCATCTTGTAATGATATGGCTTTTACGCACCTGAAAACTTAATCCGTAGTCGTCGCCACGACTTGTTCAAGATGCCACACGGCAGAACAGATGCTCGGCACGGCATGGAAATGATGTTATTAAATTAATTTCTCTAAATAACCTTAAAACTTTTTTGTATATACATTTTCACAAATGTTGAGATTGTTATTGTAAGGATATAGCATATATTCATAGGTATTTTAAAATTTAAAATAATTTGCAAAATTACCGCCTCAACACAGGCTAGCCTAATGTGGCGGGTTATGTGAAACTTCAACTGTAACTATTATTACGAGTATATTTTGTTCTATTTTACTTTATAAACCACTGTACACTTACATTATTATACTATTCATGTATTTTAGTTATAGTTAAATTTAATTACAATAAAGATATTATTATTATTATTATTAAAGAAATCTTGCAGTGTAAATGGATGAGTATTCTGTCAAAAGAATATCTCCGCACAGACAGACATTATTTGACCTTAGCCGTAATAGTTTGTTGTGTTTTACTTTTTAAAACCTATGCAGTGGTATATCAACTTTTACTATTGACTCATTAGTATTGGGGGGTGGACCCGTTTCCCGCATATTTTCGGTCCATTTCGATACCCGGATTTACCGACGTGTCGATCAGGCACGTCCGAGCCACTACCGCCTGCTTACACTCGACCTATAGCTAAATACAGTGTCATAATGTCATTATTGCGATTCCCTTTTCTACTAGCTGCATTAAAAGAAAGTTGGCAAGACCAAAACGCAAGACTGTTTAAATTTCTCCTCGCCAATAATATGAGTGTTAGATCTACATTATACAAATGAAGGAACCATTTGATATTATCGGTTGACGGTCAACTTTCATTTCGTTCACATAAATAATAAGTACTTGGATTTTTTTTTAAATATTGCTGATGCATCTGATATATATATATTTTAATTATACGGAACGAGCGCTCGAGTCAACCGGGAGTGCGTTCCTTACGACAACGTGTATGATGAATTCATTCATTTTTAATTTCTTACTGAGGTAAAAAATTATTTAACGGTTGAACAATTAATTATAATATAGCAATTGATTGAATATTGAGCATAGTATTGTTGCAAATACAAATTAACTTTTTATCATCAAATATTTGTTCACTGCAAACGCAATAATTTAAAAAAAAATCAACAATAAATGTTTAAAAAAATTTGACATGCGCAGTTTAACGAAACGCAATTTTCACCCATACACGAAGGCCACAGGCTAATGTAGCGTCTACCACCAGCGAATAGAGTTTAATATTGCGTGAAGACGGAAACATTTCACAACAATATCCTAAATTGTAAATTAATTTGACAGATCGTCCGAGAAGCACAGTCATCCAAGGCCATCTCTATAAAGATCGACCGAATTTGGATTGCTTGTGTTGAGGGCCGCTAAGGTGAAACACTTTCTAAAATACCTTAGAATTCGAATGAAATCGCGCACTCCTTATGCTTGTAGCTGTATCCTTAGTACCGAATGACGTCAAAATTAATAGACTTGCCCTAAGTACCATTTGGACGGCTGAAGGCAATAGTTACCTGACATCCATTTTGGCAGCAGGCTAGTTCACTGCCGTCCGCGTTTGTTTCGCCTGATTTTGACTGCGGTAAGCAAATTACAACGTATACTCGTATGTACTCAAAATATTCGGTTTTCCTAAACAACTCCAACCTTTTTACTTATTTGCTGTTTTACTTAAATTCGCGGCTCGCGTAGCTCGCCTCTCGCCCCCCTTATTTTGGTTTATTCCCCTTGCGTTTTAGGACATCCCTATGTATTATTTGCTCTGTGTTAGTACCTATCCTTAGAGAATACACCATTCTATAAGTATTCAATAGATAATATTTTCAAATGATGCGTAATCACTTTGTGGCGTCATAATTTTTAAATTCATGTTAATTACTTTGTTTAAACCACTGTTTTTAATATATAAATATCTGCATGTAACAGAAGCAACGCTCCCCTCATCAGGAGAAAAAATACTTAAATATATATAGATTAGGAGTATATTGTTTATCCTGACGAGGGGAGCTTTCCTTCTGAAACATGTAAATATTTATGTATTAAAACCAGTGGTTTAAACAAAGTAATTCTTAATAATGCCTGGGGCACAGGTATTTTCTGCTGTTACGCCACTAACTTGAAGCATATGGTCGCATTTATTGAGAAACAATTACTATTTATTACATAAATTACTTTCAGATGGATAAAATCAGTATCATCCGGAGACTGGCTTGGTTTTACCTGTCATCCTTGTATGGCCGCTCTGTATTGATTAAACGTGTATTAACACTTACGTAGGTGATACAATAAATTATCGGATATTTAAAACCAATAATTATATTCACACTGTAAAAAAAAAATAATTTATTAACTTTTTAATTCATTAAATTGTACTTACTGCGTGTAACGCAATGGGAGGTATTTATTACAACTTTTGAAAAAAAAATATTATTCAGCCATCGTATGTTGCAAATAATATTCTATGTTTATTATGGTGTACCGTTAATGACTAGAGCATAGGTTCCCAAAATATTTCCCTGTTGACCCCTTTTTCGTTATTTACTATTTCATTTTATTTATTTTTAGGAAAATTAACAGGAAATCCACAATTTTCGTGTGTATAATAATAAAAACATTAAATCATGCCAATTAAAAAAACTTATAGCTGATGATAAATACTATGTGATAGTGTACAGTTTTAATTCAATTACCTGTATCAGTCGGGGGAGGGGACGGTGGAAGGGAATATAGGAGTGGGATGAAGGTACAAAGGACAAGAGTAGTAAAATAAAAAAAATTCACGCATCGGTGCGCAAATGCGTCCACAGCTCGCAACACTGTAAATAACCAAGGTGTAAAATGAAAAATGAAGGGTTAATATTTATTAAAGGCTTCTTACGCTTTTTAAGGTCATTTTATAGATATTTTGAGTCCTAAAATTCATTTTATGAGTGCTTTCCAATCTTAATGAATACCAACTCTTCTTGTGCCACCAATCTTCTAATAAATGTAACATCAATGGAAGAGGAGCAGCAAATAACCATGTAAAACTATCATCTCTATAAATAAATTTTCTAATAAAACTGTGTTCATCTGAAGCGACCTGCCAGGTAGATGTGTTTTTCTGTGTCTGTTTGTACATAGTTGGTTAAGAAATATTTGTACAGCGCCCTTGAGGTGATTTTTCACAAAAACGGCGCTATACAAGTCATCCAGTTATTATTATTATTATTATTAGATGGAAAGGTGGTTTGAGAGCGGTCGTATAAGGGATTTTAGTTTAAGTTGAGTTAAAATTGTCAATGTAGTAATAATTTAAGTTGAATGAATATGTAGATCTGTAAATAATTATTTTTTGTTTAGTATTGGTCTTTCGACAGCTGTGAATAATTCCAATTCTGGGTTGGCGGAAAAGTTAATCCGGCCAGATGAGAAAAAAAGGTGATGGGAAGGATTGAAAGAAACAGGAGGGTGCCACGGAAATTGAATAGGCCTACCTTTGTTCGTGGATATCCTCTAAAACTGATTCACCGCACTGAAACTTGACTGAACTCCAAAATTAGGCAGTTGCTCGTATCGCGGCGTTAAGGCCATCCACCGGCTAAAATTTTAACGAAATCACGCGCTCCTTATGCAGGTGGCGACAAGGTTGAAAATCCCGCTGTACATCGGCCGCATGTTCGACATCGGCAAAAAAAACATCACCAAAATACGTGTTTTATTCTATTCTGTAAAGCTCAGACATAATTATTAAAATGTTTTACGGTCATATTCCAAAAAACTTCATTTATCGCAATGAACAATACGAAAATATGGGAAAAAGAGTTCATGAGTAGGAGATTTTGCGCTTTAAACATTTTTTTAATGTCTCATACTTTATTTTTTTCTAAGCTTATAAAAAGACATACCAGAAAAATGGACGGTTAAATGAAAGGCCAAGGTGTGATCTACTTGCAGTATTTAATTCAGTTATCTATGATATTCTAGGCCAACAAATTCTCAAACCGAAAACACACGATTTTGCATTACTTCCCATTGCATCGCCTTAAACACTTTTTGCTCCTGCCCGTTGACTGGTTAGAAATCGAACTGATTTCGGCACTATCTTCTTCCGGTCACAAAAGGGATCGGATCGGGGGGGAGGGAGGTGTAATAATTATCCATTTAAGATGCCAAAACAATTGGTTTTACAATCCCTGTTAACCATAGATATATATCTCTCTCCTGTTTACTAACCCACTTTTAACGTATAAGGTATTTCATAAGTTCGTGGTTTGGGTTTGAAAGGAGATGTGGTATATCTATAGTAACGGTAAATACGTAAGCTCCTGGTTATATTCGGCGATGCCAACATGAATTTTCAAGATGGCCTTGCAAAATGAACACTGCGTATTGAAATTTTAATTACTACGAAATATAAATTAGAAAAGTAATATTTTGGTTCTCCGGTGACAAATAGTTGTTCCTCATTGTAATTAAACTGATAAAAATTGTTTGAGAACAAAATAAGAAATACGTGCTTATGTGCGTATTTACCCAATACTGAACAAGTGGTATTTATTCACTGCGCGATGCATCAAAATTTATAAAAACTTGCAGATGAACATGCCAGAGTGAACACGATTCACAAGTGCCCAGTAGGCTTGTCGAGCGAAATTTACTACGGTGCTTTACTATGCTTGCAGTCTAAATGAACTCCGACCGTGGACCCCCTTTTTTCCTGCATGCCATGGATCCCCTGCAAATCTATATGGACCCCCAGGGGTCGTACGTACCACTTTTGGAACCTATGGACTAGGCTTTCTTTTGTTGAGATGTCGTTCTCTCTATAATATTTTACTTTTTTTTACCGCACAAGAGTCCCAACTGCTCCCAACCGTCTGGAGCCAGTGAGACTATGGCGACCCCGATTGGGGCATGCTGTGAGGCTACAGATAGTGAGGAGGGGAAGGAGATGGGGATGAGGATGGTGGGGAAATACCTGTCTATTCAGATCCGGTCACCAAACACGGCTAAAACCATTTCAAGCAACGTTTCGATTCTGAATGGTGGTCTTTCACCAGGGCGATACTGAAAGTATCTACCGATCTGAAACGTGCCACAAATATATATATGTTATTTTTAATTTATAAATTATGAAATAACACAAATTAATCAAATAAAATATATTTGCGCACGCCGGAATTTGAACCCGCGATCTCCGGATTCGTAGCCGAGGATCGTAACCACTCAACCGGAGGCTGTCACTTATCGCTGGCTAAATCCATTATGCGATATGGAATTACGTCTTGATTACATTCTTGTAAAACTAATATATGCTACATCCAAACATTACAAAATTGTTAATCCTTAAATGTACCAATGCACACAGACGTAACATTAAATGAATATTCAATGTCTATATGTATTGCCTGTTATGGGAATATTATGGTATAATATTGAAAATCAACATCTTATATTTATCGTCTGATTCCTTGAAAATTATTTTTACTATGAAAACTAACTGGTTAAATAATTAGAACGTCATTATTGAATAAAAAATGGACTGGAGATCCTTATTGCCCTTTAAATGATCGCAGCGCCCTCTATTTTTGTTTCAGTTTAAATGTCACATTATTGCGCTCATTTTTACTTGCTTTATGATTTTTTTGCTACAGTTTCCCCAAATCTTTCCAAAGGCTAGGCCAATTTGGCTATTTATAATCTGTTCACTCGGGGAAGTCTATCATTTGTATTGTTATGGTAATTACGGTAATCGCTATGTAAATTTAACGAGGGCCTTAGCAGACTCTGTAATTGGAGACATTTAGCTTTAAAATATCAACAGGATGTCGTCGAGTTGCAGTTACCTGTGGCAAATTATAATAATTGTTGTGTCGAGTATTTTATGGATATTTGACCAATCGAATCGTTGGTACACGAGCAATTTCAGACCCCCCTTAACGGAAACTGAACATTGTTTGAAAAGGAGACACATTAATACGGAAGAGAGAGGGAGCGCGCTAATATAAATAGGGTGTAAGTCTGTGTTTCCTCGATTTTCTAGAAATTTACCCTACCGGTTTCGCCAAAAATCGCACAGTTTGTTCTTATCAGTGCCAGGAAGGTTTAGACAGTAGTATTCTGTTGTAGGTAAGTCGTGTTTTATTAAATACTGGCTAATGTGTACCCAGCCTTGCTCAAGATAGTTATTTTTTTGGAATAAAATTATTAAGTTGAGAATTCTTGCTGGTCGTTTGGGTGCCATAATTGATTTGACAGCGAAAAGTAATGCAAAGAAACAAAAAAACGTTCATTTCAAAAATTTATTTCATTCCAAACATTTTTTTTCTAAATATATCTTAATAATTTAACTCTTAAGTAGGCATCTACTTGTGTTTTCCATTTTGAAAAATTTCTACCCGAACAATCCTTCTTTTGAGTATATAATCTGTGGCTAACCAGAGTGGTATATTTATGGCTAACCTCAATACAACATTGCGGGTTCAATGTTTTTCATACTCATTTTAAAACGTTATGGCAACAGTATTACATATTGGATTTTATTCAAACCACTCTCTAACAAACTGTGCTATTTTCAGCGAAGTCGGTCGAGTAATTTTTGTGATAATCGAGGACAGGCAGACAAACATTCATTTTTATATATACAGATTTAAAATAACGCCATCTCTGTACGCTTAGCGTCATAATCATGTTTCTAATGCTCTTAATGTAAGAATCTGAAACAAATAAATATGAAGCCCATACGATTTAATACGAACTAATAAATAAACATTAATCAGACGTAAGCCCACCTAATGTGCTTATAAATCCACTCGATAAATAATCAGTTGAATTAATGTATTTTTCAGAAACTCCCAGGCGAAATCATCGTTTCTACACGGCAATACCTATGTAACTCGTAATACTTTGCCTGAATGGGCAATACTTAACACACTTACGTCAAATAACTACTAAATGACGGTGCAGGACCTGTAACATTGGCCTAGCATGACTATGTCGATAACGAAGCAATATCGGTAGGATAAACTCACCTGTCGCCGTTTGTTTATCGATGTCCCGAGCATGATCAACGATGGATAAACGAATGTCAGAGAAAAACCGCCGTACGATGGCCACACTACTGCATCTTATGTATTTCTTAGACGTACATTTTATTGGAACTTTACAGGAGAGTGGTTTAAAGAGACGGAAATTCGGTGCAAGTCGAATGTTTAATTGTTTTACATCAAATTCGGGACCTTCATTGTCAATTACGTCCCAAATTTGGTGCAATACTATCTAAATCTCAACTTGCACCATGCTTCTTTAAACCACTCTCCTGCAAAGTTCCGATTTTTAAATTACGATACTCTAATTAGGAGGGGTCGATTTGTAGATTGGTTCTTTGACCAATGGTTGTTTGCCATTACCCGCGATGTTACGAATAACTGCCGAAAGTTCGTTTCTCCAAGTTCGAATCTGGCTCCGTTAATTCCACCCAATTGCAGCCCTGCCATCGTCGCCACTATTAAAATTCATGTACCGACAAGGAACACAAGACAAAATGTAACATTTTTCACAACCAGCTAACTAACCAATAGGATGCATGATCTGGGCAACGAGTTTGGAGGTATTGTTGATATATCTGCTGACTCTATTTATAAAATAAAGCGTTATCTATACCTGAACTTTGGTTAATCCTGCAATTAATTATTGTGGCGTGGATAATATAGTGTTGATGATTTGTGTTCTAATATTGTTTTAGTTTTATAGTCATGGTAACCTTTTTAAAAGATTGTTTAACATTACTTTGTGGTTTATAAACTTTATGTACTTATAATTTTCGATAGCCCATTATATTCTGTTCGAAAAATCTTTGTAAAAGCCCAGTTCGGCGTTTAATTAAATAAAATAATTTAAAAAAGCATGCTGTGCATTTATTTAGTCGTCAAATTTTAACCACGTATTGACATGTAGACATTCTTATCTAGAGAGCGGACGGAATCGATAAAATAACAATATTTTAGTCTATGTAAACTGTCAAGTATATTTGTCTTACTCGAAAATTCGACTAATAACCGATATTGTTGATAAAGACATCGATGTTGGCTTTATTGCTAAGCCCCCTGAGTATAGATCCGGCGCTGTTTAGAGTTCGTCTCTAAATAAAACATCATTTGCCAATCCTCGCCACATAGAGACAAAGCTGAGAGGTAAATGACCAGCAGATCGTTGCCTTACCAAACAAAAATACTACCAAATAATATTTCGATGACATGATTTTATGCATAATATAAGTACTATCATCGCGTGAGTTATCTTCTTATGATCTTTACGAGAATGATGCATCTATATGTATAAAACCCAATGTTCGTAGGTCTATCAGCTATAGACTAAAACACTACTTGACCGAATTACGGGTGGTTTTTTGCATAATTATTCTCACTGTTCGGAGAAGGTTTAAGGGTAAGGATACGGGTAGCGGTATCGGTAGGATTAGGGTTTGGGTTAGGGTTAGGGTTAGGGTTAGGGTTAGGGTTAGGGTTAGGGTTAGGGTTAGGGTTAGGGTTAGGGTTAGGGTTAGGGTTAGGGTTAGGGTTAGGGTTAGGGTTAGGGTTAGGGTTAGGTTGGGGTTAGGGTTAAGGTTAGGTTTAGTGTTAGGGTTCGTATTAGGGTTGGGGTTAGGATTAGGGTTAGGATTAGGGTTATGGTTAGGGTTAGGGTTAGGGTTTTTTGGTGTTGTTTTTGCAGTAACGTAACACACCCTACAGAGGCATACATCAAACGCCGATCATGGTTGTAGGTCGACCAAAGTAGTTGGCTAGTAGGTGAATGTACCAACCTCCATCTAAGTGTAGCCACTTTTTTTCTGTGTCTCATCTAATTCTATGGAATGATGTTCGTGTCTTGTGGACTTCAGCACGCAATGTTCGAAAAATAATAATTTGGACAAAAATTCACCATCGTAATGGTTTGGGGATAGGCAAGGTCTGGTCGTAAATTAAATTAACACAGCAGCGAAGGTGCTTTAATTTATATAAATTGGTTTTCGAATTACTAATGACGTGAAATGTTTTTTTTTTTAAGTATGGCCTTCGAAGAAAAACTGTATTGAATTGTTTAAAAAGTTGCGTGTTCAGGTTAATTACTGCCCGAAATTTTAGCGGCAATTACAGACCAAATAATATACAGAGATGCCCAACACACAAGAGGAAGAAACCAAAATATAAAAGTTAGGGTCGAGCTAGGCGTGTCGCCAATTTAGGTAAGAAGCAAACAAGTAAAAAGGTTCGGCTTATTTACAAAAACCGAATATGAAGTATTTAATTTGAATATTTTTAAATGTTTTATAATTTGTTCACCGCTGTCAAAATCACTCGAAACAAACGTGGACGGCAGTGAACCAGGCTCTTACCGAAATGAGTGTCACGTAACCTTTGCCTCCAGGCAAGTTTATTCATTCTTATGTCAGTGGCAGCAATGCTTTTGACGCGCGGGAAGCCTACGGGCTCCGTAAACTATCGACATTTTACTCGACGTCAGCTGTCAAATTTAATTGCCGTGCTCGCTCATGACGACTAATAATCGATATCGGTAATTAAAGACTTTTATTGTATCGATGTTGGCTTTCATGTTAGAGCCACGGGGGTACCTGAATTAAATCTGTGTTCAACGCGAATTTACCTGACATAAACCATTGATTTATTATTATTTAATATTCTTATTAAAATTGAGTGGAAGGATAATAAAATACTAACGGCGTCGTCGGGTACTTCCTGATGCACTGCACTAAACACTTTACAGGGGATTGCATGGGCACCAGCTCGAACTCTTGCCTATAAGGAAGTGTTCGCTAATAAAATGCAAGGTAGGCCAATATACTTGTTCTGAAAAGTCTTTAAACCCGGAACAACTATAGAAAATTACAAGCTTTGAACAGTCTTATGTTAGAGAACGGGAAATGAATCCTCAGAGACGAGTTAATTTGTTAGTGTTTTGAGGGAATGCTCTCTAAATGCAGACAATGCAATTATTGGACGATTGATTGCAGTTGTGGTTAATCTCAGTATCGCCCTGGTAAAAGACCACCATTCAGAATCAGTGGCGTTTCATTGTCTCTCGCACTGGGAGTTTAATCGGAAATTATGATTACTTTTTTATTAAATTTAATGTAAATAAATTTAATATTGTTATTAAGTTCTCCAAGTATTTTTAATTTTATTTACTCCCACTCCTGTTCAATTTGTACGGGTTTTAAAAAAAATAATAATTTATTATCGGTAAAACCGATTTAGTTAGAAAACACTTTTCATTTAAATAAGTCGTCACAATGTGGATTAACCACAGTTTTAAAATGTCCTTAAACGCCGAAACAGCTGTCACAATAATAAAAACTAGAAATACTTGCAGAACTTAATAATAACATTATTAAACTTGATTTACATTAAATTTAAAAAAAAAGTAGTTCTACGAATTAAAGACAAAAACAATTAATATATTATGATTACTTCTTGTTATTTATTTGTGATCGTTTTTTTTTAAGTTTTTGTGTACGTGGATAATAACATTTTTGTATATAGTTTTGACGAACAACCAGGATGTTAAATTCTTTGAAAAGCTAATCGTTGCAGAACCTACCTAGGTTTTACGTAAAATGACTCGAAAATAAGACTGCACCAGAGATTAGTGACCTAGCAACAAGATACCATTTGGCGATTCATTAAGCATCTGTAGTTTACTGTAATAACAATTTAAGACACGAAAATTTTCCTAACTAGTCGTGTAGAATTCATAGAAATATCGTACGTAGTATATTTTGCGTTAGCAGACTACAAATTGTGTATTTTTGGGTGCTAACCATTAAATAAGAAAAATATCAAGCCTTGTACAACTTTGAAAGTATCAGATATTGATTGTACTGTTGGTTTTGCGCCGTTAAATAGTGTAAAATTGCCACAACAAATTTTGTAATCTCAGAGATGGCAGCTTACTAAGGCCATGCAGTCCACCCATAGATATATATTTATTTATTTTTTCAAATGAACCACTCAAACTTTCTTTAAACCACATTTATTTTATACACCTACCGGTTTCGGAACATCCGTTCCATCCTTAGGGAAAGTGTATACTTTATATGTATATTTATTTTTTGTTCATTTACTATACACACGAACAGTAATATTGATACAAAAATACATTTCAGCATAAAAGTTAATTGAATGTCAAAAATTAAGAGATATATTTGCATGTCTCTTGAAACATTCAAGGTTTATGTTGAAGATATCAAGAGAGATGTTATTTAGCAGCACCATACCCCGTGTCAAGCTGTGCTGAGCCAACACGTCTGTTTTGCCATGTGATATGCATAGCAGATCCTGGTTTGGTATGAAGATCTTATAGTACTCCAGGAGGTGTGGACTTTCTATCAAATTATATATGATTTTGTACACATCCTGAGAGCTTATCAATCTACAGTAGACGCTCTCTTCGCCGGCCTTGACGGGACCAACCCAGGGACCGGATAACGAAAAAGCCGGTTAAAGAGAAGATTGTGAAAAACACATTTAAAAAAACACTTTCGCAAGGAAGAAAAAAACACATTTTTTTTCAAAACACTAAGAAAACAGAACCTTTATTCTGTATTAGTCACACATTAAAAATTAACATTTCACACACACAGACTCACAGTCGCGGCGCCGCCAGACCTTCAAGTTGCTACTTGTATGCTTGTATTTTGGGCGCGAGGCATTCCTAGAAGCGACCGGTTAAAGGGGACGGTTAAAGCGTCGCCGGTTAAGAGAGCGTCTATAGTACTTATAATATTATTATTTTTGGGCAAAGAAAATCTAATATTTAATCATTCTGTTTTCCACGCTAGTCAATAGTATTTTTAATAATGAATATGCAAATAAACTCTCTGAGAACGGCACACACCTGCATAATTCTCAAAGCCCGGTTTGTGTACGATTCCACTTGACCGATATTGCAACAGGACTTTGCGAAATGCGAACCTGCTGCAAACTGTACACTCTACAGTCAGTGCAATATACCGCACAGTGTATACGATGCAAATAAACCCCAATCATACCAGCCCGAGGACTTAATCAGGTTAGAACGGGAAATTGTAACTTGTAGCAGTGTATCTGTATATTATTTACTTAAATGAATATTAAAATATTATTTATAATTGTTATTACCTTGTCTAGAAATCGTAATCAAATAGCCTTCGAATACGGTATTGATAATATGGTACTTGATTACACAAAGTTTTAGACCTCGGAATCGAATTCGACAGTAAATTTAATTTTATTTTTCACGTAGAAACTTTTCACGGTATCCAGGGCATATCGTCCCTGGATATGGATATCTTGGATTTCTGTATCGATCCACTAAACCAGGGGTCCTTAATATTTTCGTAGCTATTCCCCCCAAATGCCGAAAAGCCCAAGCACCCTAAATTATGAACTCTGTTTAGTGTATTTACAGAGATATTGTAATAATTACAGACATGTCAAATCAGTTGACAGCACCGGCAAGGAAGGATTAGATATGCTACAATTTTATGAATTTTACTTAAAATGCTAGTAAAATATCCTAAAATAGGATTTTTAATGTGAGTACCACAGAAGGATCCCAACTGCTTCCAACCGTCTGGAGCCAGTGAGACTATGGCATCCCCAATTGGGGTATGTTCTGAGGCTGACAGTAGTGAAGAGGAAAAGGAGAAAGGGAAGAGGGAGATGGGTTAGACCTGGCTATTCAAATCTGGTCACCAACCACGGCTAAAGCCATTTTTCAAGCAATGTTTTGATTCTGAATGGTGGTCTTTCACCAGGGCGATACTGAAAATATCCACCACTCTGGAACGTGCCGCAAATACCATATACTATGAATTATTTTAAATTAATAAATTGTGAAAATGACACAAATTAATCAAATAAAATTTACTTGCGCACGCCGGAATTTGAACCCGCGACCTCCGGATTCGTAGCCGAGGATCGTAACCACTGAACCATGGAGGCCGTATACTCGATACTTTCGCTTCCGAACGCCGCTCAAGCCAACAGCTCTCCTTCAGTGTCCCAGTAATTGCTTCTGATAATCGGTAAAGTGTATAGTTATCTAATTACATTTATTGTTACCTCTGTTTGACGGCTGGAGGCAATGGTCACGTGACACCCATTTTGGCACCAGCCTTGTTCACTGCCGTCTCGTTTTATTTAAATTGGCGGGACGCATAGCTCGCCCTCCTTATTTTGATTTCTTCCCCTTCCGTGTTAGGTCATCTCTATGTATTATTTGCTCTGTGATTGTTACAGTTTCGAGTTTTAATGATTACTCCTTTACATTGATAACATGCAGTGTGTGTTTTCAAGTTACCTCCCAGGAAAGTATGGCTCTGTATCACATTATCTGCCTGTACATAAAATTTATAACCTGTATATTTAAACGCATCATCGCGATCATGGGTCAAATGCATTGTACATATAGTTTGATATTACAGATCGATGTACCGATGAATGTAATTTTTTTTTTGCCATAAGTCGTAATAATAGATTGTCTATAGTTGGTAATAAGATAGAGCATTGGAAAACGAAGAAAATTTGTACAACGCCCTTTAGGTGGTTTTTCACAAAAACGGCGCTATACAAATCATCCAAAAAATTTATTATTTTTTTTAAAATAAAACAATACATACTCGATGTATTTTTATTGAATTATTGAATTTACTGAACTAACTAACTAACTAACCATCACGCCGTTTCCCCGCAGGGGTAGGAAGAGAGGACGGACCGCCAAACAACTCGATCTTGGCATACACTTCTTGCTTCATTCACATTCATACATCGTCTCATACATTCTCTTCTATTATTCCGACTTCTGACATGGCCCGACTCAAGTATTTGATTCACTTGATCGTGCCATGTCTTCCTCGGACGTCCTCGGCTTCTTCTTCCATTCACATTCGCGTCATACATTCTTCTTACACTCCTTTCTTCGTTCATTCGCTCCACATGCCCAAACCATCTAAGCGTCCCTTTCTTAATCTTACTCATTACGCTTACATCAGCCTTGCATTCTTTACGAATTTCAATATTTTTCACACGATCATACATGGTTTTACCACACATTCGCCTCAGAGATCTCATTTCTACGGCATTCAGTTTACTTTCATCCTTCTTCTGCCATTTCCATGCCTCACTGCCATACATCAGGGTTGGTATCAGCACTCCATTGTGGACTGCTAGCTTCGCTTCTTTGGACAACTTTTTGTTAGCGCCAACCGCGTTCAGTCCTCCGTTAATGGAGTTTCCTGCATTCACCCTTCTTTCAATATCCCTATCAGTCTTTCCATCTCTCGTAAACATACTTCCCAAATATACAAACTCATCGACCTGCTCCAAGTATTCGTCATTCATAACTATATTGCACACTGTTTTCGCAATCTCTCTTTCAAACACCATGACTTTAGACTTACTTACATTCATCATTAGCTCGTTCTTCATGCATACTTCATTCATCCTAGATACAAGGGACTGTAAATCTTCCATACTGTTAGCAATCAGCACCGCATCATCCGCATACAACAGGCAACATACTTTCAGATTACTCATTAATTGAATTTACTGTATTTTGTAAAAATACAGGTACTAGTTTACTGCATACAAATGGAATAGGCATTAGACTAGATAACTTAGAAGC
Organism: Halesus radiatus; assembly: GCA_022606495.2. Classification (NCBI taxonomy): domain Eukaryota; kingdom Metazoa; phylum Arthropoda; class Insecta; order Trichoptera; family Limnephilidae; genus Halesus; species Halesus radiatus. Next base: position 88,333 of record JAHDVE020003761.1, on the reverse strand, counting down.
ATTAGAAATAAGGAAAGCCAAAAACACTAATAGTAGACTCATTAATAATCAAATAAATTTAAATAAAAGCCCAATACTTAAAATATTCCCACTAAACAAAGCACACGCCATTCCCGGTCAGGTACCTGCTCCCCTCCCACCATTGGCCCTTTACTCGCCTGTTTTTATCAATGTATAACACATGTGTATTTTAGTTCATAGTTTAGTATTATACTGCCTTGAAGAAGCTACGGTAGTGGCGAAACCCGGTCAGCAAAAGTATATACCAAATAAAAGTGATGTAAACAAAGTTATTGTTTTATTTTTTAAATTCTAATATCGCGTCACCGAGTTACCGCTTCATATGAAAAATATAAATTATTATTATTATGCAATCCTTAAAAAAATTACAAAACTATATCTGTAAACCATTTTACAATTCGGGTACCGTTTTATTTATTTCTATTCCTTATATTTTGATAATTTTAAGTGATGTCTAATCTCCTTTACCATCGAAGTTGAAGCGGTAGACAAATCTCCTATATACTCGTACAGCACTGCCTTAATGAAAACCCGGTGGGATAAATCTATTATTAACATGAATCTACTGAACCACTGTAATGGAAAATGTATCAGGTTCTGATTGCATTTATCAATCAGCAATCTCCTGTTATCGAAGGTACGTTCATTAAAACTATGATCGTATATGAAATAAAACTTCCCTTTGTGAATCACTTGTCAATTCAAATACAATAAGTATGAACAGTTTAAATGGATTTCCAGGTTGATTGTTTTATCTTCTCTCTATCGTATAAAGAAGAATGTCCCGGGCCGGCGATATTTGTTTTTTTTTTTTTATATACAAATCCACAGTTTTCTTCCGAGCTTGATGACATTTTGCACACTTCCCTTTCGAAACAAGCGGAAAGTCACTGTTTACATGAGTTTTCATAAAATAAAATAAAAACTCTTTTCCACACCTTAAGTCTGAATTTTAGTACTTGATAAAATTTCACACACATGACGTTCAAAATTGGAGGAAAATTACTAGGAAGGGGTAGGGATAGATGTAGCTGTAGGGGTAAGAATAGGAATAGGAATAGGAATACGAATAGGAATAGGAATAGGGATAGGGATAGGGATAGGGATAGGGATAGGGATAGGGATAGGAATAGGAATAGGAATAGGAATAGGAATAGGAATAGGAATAGGAATAGGAATAGGAATAGGAATAGGAATAGGGATAGGGATAGGGATAGGGATAGGGATTCCATTCATAACCCCGGGCAACGCCGGTACTTCAGCTAGTAATTTATAAGTTAGCTAGTATGATGACCGTCTATACCAGTGATGCATAACCTTTTTAGCCCGAGGGCCAATTTATCAATTTTCAATTAGGGTAGGGTACATACAGCTTTGACATTGTTAACTTTGTAATCTGTAGTGTCGCTAACCTACTAAAACGAAAACTTTATAATACGTTCATCATGACACTCACAAAGCGCCGCAGACATTTCTTGCTAAGGCCAAACCAATAAAAAATCTGTCAGTTTTTATCATTCTGAAATATTAACGAACATGTAAAAAATTGTGCTTATAATTTTGGTCTGGTTATTTCATAGACGGACAAAACTTTGTCGCGATGCCTTTTGTATTTGGTAAAACAGACTTATGTTAATTAATAATATTTGAGCTTAGTTAATCTGGAACTCCTACCGATTGCTATTAAATGAAAAATACGAAAAACAGTTCTTTCTGAAACAATTTTTGGAAGCTTTCCTTTATAGAATGGAACCCATTAAAATATTAATCACGGTGCTCACTAAAAACGCTCCAGGCGAAAATTTTGCTAGGCATCAAGGCCAAACCAACAATGCTGATTTTTAACGTTCGGAAAGTCAGACTCCAAACAAAATGTAATCAAGGAATCTTTTGGATTTTTATAAAAAGAAGAAATATTTTAATACATTAAACATAAATCCCAACAACAAAAAGTTTGCAATTTTTTTTCTGTATTTATGGTTAAGACACAACATTCTATCGTTTTAAGAATATGTTATTAAAAGCTCGTAATTTTGAATGGCTGATGAAAAACAGTGAAGACATATTGGCTTTAAACCCCTTTGTAACACAACAGAAACCGTTGATTTTTTACATAAGACAAGGCTCGCGGGCCTCATGTTGTTCATCAGTGGTGAATCTTTTTTTTTGCATCTGGTCCAGACAAGCGTTCTTATTTCATACCTAACATTATAGTTATCGTTAAGAGTTATGGTTATGCAAGTGGTCGAGTCGTGTGGAAATCACAGTACGCTAAAGCCTTTTTGTTTCCCACTCGAAAGGTCAGTGTTTTAAAGGTTACGCCGTATGCAAATTATACTCGTGGGCTAATTGCTTTATAGGTTGACAGGTTCGTGTTGGAGTTTGGAGAGGAAGAACTGAGAAAATAGTTGCATGGAACCATCCACGAAATACTGTTGAGACGACTTTGGTATGGAATTGTTTAAATATATGTAATAATATATAGACTGGCATTTTTCATTCCGGTAATGGATTATTTGTTCAATTTTTAATTATTAATTAATTATTTTTATTGAGATTTAAAAACCTCATTTTAATTGTAGAAAATAATATTAACATAACCTAAATGAAACACAAAAACGGACAAAAAACGACAGAAAATAAAAATATTTCAGTCGCATCTGGGACTCGAACCCAGGACCTCTACCTATCCGGGGCAACCACTTAACCAGCTTAGCCAATGAGACCAGTTCAATTTATGTCATCTTCATCGATATCATATTTTAAGTTCAAGATTTGTTAATATTATTCTCCATTTTTATTGATTATTTGTTCGCTGACTTAAGTTTAACAAGCCATTCAAATTCAGTCGGTCTTTTGGGGTGGTCTTGGATGACCGTACCCTCGGACATTTCACCACAATATTCAAATTTTGAATATTGTGGTGAAATGTTTTCGTCTTCACGAAACATTAAACTCTATGCGCTGGTGATAGATAGTACATTAGCCTGTTACTTATGTATAATGATAAAAATCGGATGATTTTTAATGCGCCGTTTTTGTGAAAAATCACCTCAAGGGCGCCATACAAATACTACTTCCTATTATTGTGAAAATTGCGTTTCGTCTAAAATTACCACTGTTTTTATATTTTGTTTTGTTTTCTTTTTATTTATTATTTTTATTATTGCTTTTCATCTAAGCAAATATTGATTGATATAAGTTAATTTGTTCTAACACCTATAACTTTGTCAAGATTCAATCGGTTGCCATGTATAAAATATTCGTTTATCTCAGTGGGAATTTATAAATGAATTAATTTATAAGTAGACAAAAATTGAGGGCTCTCGATCGTTTAAAAACCGACACAAAGATGGCTCATAGGAATATCAAAGTAGCACGATATTCCAAGTGCATGTGTTTTACTTTAACCAAACGGTGTTAAGAAATTAGTGGTACTTTTCGAAAGGAGATGATTCGAAGGTAGTTTTATGTTTAAACATTTCTTTTATTATTTACTTCCTTTATTACCATTAATAAAAGCGTTGGTAATAAAAACGAAAACATTTTTCTGTTGTTTTATTATAATTACCGCCTATGCAGAAATAATATAAATAGATCGTCTGTAGGTGGCTTCTCCACCGTTCGATAATGCCTTCGGAAGTCGGAACGGCTGTCACGCGTAATAATAATTAAATAGTAGAACTTTTTTTATTAATAAAAATTTGAGTTCTTCTTAATTAAACTTGAACACTATAAAAAAACTATTAATTTGTTTATGACTCCAGGGTCTACGATCGTGTTCCTGCTACATTTGCCCAACCGATGAACTCAGTTATGTTGCGATACCGATTTGTGTAATAATTATTGTCTTTGGTTCATGTGTTACGTCAGACTCCGCCTGGTACATGTTTGAACCCCGCTTGACCATATGTGAACCCCGCCTAACCATGTTTGAACCCTGCCTGACCATAATAAACGCTCTCACGTCCTACGAAATTTACAATCGTTGCATAATTCCGTACTATTATAATTTTTACCACGGGTATCCTCACGTTTCGATTATTCAATTGTTGCGGAATGTTCGATTATTACCTTTAATGATAATGATAAAGTGTAGGTAGGAATATAATGTTATTTTTGATACGGTTGGAATAAAATGCGCTAGCGCCACCTTTATTTCGAATCGAACTGGGCCCAATAAAACGTAAGATTTTTTTTTTAAAGATTCCTCAAAATAATATGTTTTGTTTTCAATTTTTCCACCAGACAGTTCTCAGTTAAAGTTCTGTTTGAAAAAAAAACGAAGTATGGAACGCATAAGCCCTGAAACTATGGCATTATAATTTATTCATATGTGATTTATAAGTTTTCATTTCGCCCATAGAAATCTTACTCCGGAACTCAAACGATTTATATGTAAATAGTATAGGGGTAGTTACGAAAATTTATAATGTTTAAAAAAACCTTTCTAACTTTTTCTTCCATTAGTTTATTAAAATATATATCGTTTCAAAGGACAGAAATCCTCTAAGGCTGCTCTCTGACGGTCCGGTGAGGAACAAACATTTCACTCGCTACTGGAGACACTGCGCAGAAAAGTCCCACAATGAACTGCGTTGCAAACCGTTACCTTACTTTAGCAAACTTGACTTTTCTGTGCAGTGCCTGCAGTAGCGAGTGAAATGTTCGTTACTCACCGGACCGTCAGAGAGCAGCATAACTGTAATCTTTTTAATTCTATGAATCTCGACGACGGTCTCCGTGGTTGAGTGGTTACGATCCTTTGGCTACGAATCCGGAGGTCGCGGGTTCAAATCCCGGCGTGCGCAAGTAAATTTTATTTGATCATATTGTGTTTTTTTAACAATTTATTAATTAAAAATAATACGTAGTATATTTGCGGCACATTCCAGAGTGGTAGATACTTTCAGTATCGCACTAGTGAAAAACTACCATTCAGAATAGAAACGTTGCTTGAAATGGCTTTAGCCGTGTTTGGTGACCAGATCTGAATAGCCAGGTACGTCCCTGCCTTCCTCTTCCTCCTTCTCATCTCCTTCCTCTCCCCACTACCTTCAACCTCAACAAATCGCAATTGAGCAGCTGGACTCTTGAAAAATACATCCCAAAATATCTTAAAATAGAGGTGCGGTTCACTGACGTCAGAATGAATATGCCTTAACGTGCCATTTCGACGGCAAATGTCAGGTGACACCCATTTTTGAACCAGCCTAGTTCACTGCCGTCTTCGTTTGTTTCGCGTGATTTTGACCGCGGTAAACAATTTATAAAACTTTTTATGAAAGGGTCAAACTAAATACTCTAAAATATTCAGTTTTTTGTAAACAAGCCGAACCTTTTTACTTATTTGCTATTTCATTTACATTGGCGGAACGCCTAGCTCGCCCCTCGTCCTCTCTTATTTTGGTTTCTTCCCTTTGCGTACTAGGACATCTCTATGTATTATTAATTTTGAATATTTTACTTTAAATTCCAGTACGTATTTCATTTAGAATTATATCCATTTGATATTTTTTGTCTTTTGAAACGTTATACGTTTTCCTAACTACACACATAGAATTTACAGATAAATTATTCCTAGTATTTCTTACGTTAGCGCGGACTACAAATAGCCTATTTTTGGGTGCTGACCGTTAAAGACATACTCTATTAATATCTATGGAATTTTTTTAAAACTATTCGCAACCTGAGTGATGGTACAACAGTTTATCATGCAAATAATTGGAATTCTAACAATAAAGTGGATGTATGTTAAATATCGTAACCTACATTTTAATCTCCGTTATTCTTCGGTTCTTTGCATACCAAATTAATTCTAAAACAACAGTTTTCTCTGATGGATATTTTTATAATAATGGAACCTCTACCTGGTGTCATCCGACAATTTAATATTTATTTATTTTATTTATTTTGCAAAAACATAAACATAAAGACCAATTCAATGCAAAAGCGATAAAAATTATAAAAATACAGTTAGTACAATTATATAACACATACGTAAAACAAAAATAGTTTCAATAAGTAGGTACGTACTGTTATAACATAATACTTAGTTCGTGCTTAAAATTGTTGTAGGTCATGTGAAAAATATCCACATTTCCCGCGAGGCAGTTAATTAACCTGGTAAGTCTTCCCAGAGGCATCACCATCAATATATATATAAAACTATAACGCGTCTGGATTTACATTTAAACTTGTAAACACCCTCCTCTCCCCGTCTCCTTCTCCTCACTGCCTTCAGCCTCACAATATACCCCATTTGGGGACGCCATAGTCTCACTGGTTCCAGACGGTTTGGAGCGATTCGGACTCTTGTGTGGTATTCACAATAAAAAAACACGCACTCACAGATCGCATTTATTTAAATATTTTAGATAAAACACTTTTAGCACCTATATTTACCAATTTCTTGAAGGACTTGAGCTTCAAATCTACAGTAACAATTTATTCCATTTCATTATTCCGTGAGTATACCCGCCAACAAACATTTCCTTTCAATTCTTAATAGCGTTACGTGCTGAAAATGTTTTTTTTTCTAAAATATTTAAATTACCGCCATCTGTGAGCGCTCATTACGTTTCTTTTAGCATTACGATTAAGAAAGCTGTATGTGGTCATCCCTGATGCTGCAAGTAAGATCATACTTATTTTATATTAACGTGTAACGCATTGAACCTCATTTGAGGCAATTACATCACTCGTCTATTGAATATAAAGTACATTCGTATCTATGTAATAATCATACGTACATATTATACAGCGGCGTGCATTGCTCTATGACCAAAGGTAGGATGTGTGTTATTTTTCAATTTGAGGTACAAATTGTGCATTGAATATTTGAAAATGGCTATTTTATTATTATCTTTCACTGATTATTGTTGTCAACTGAATTAGCGTACAAGTTGTCACCACACTTTAGCGCCAAGTGCTAAAATGTTCCATGGAAGTTTGGTTGGGTAGAAATGAACACATTTCTTACCTTTATAGTTAATTATTCATTAAATGGGCGCTGTTACAATCCTCTCTGCAAATTGTAACATATTCATTTATTATATTATATACTGGCTATATGGGCTTTTACATATTTTGTTAATTACAAAAGTCACACAGGTGCAAAACACATCACAGTAGGTAGGTACATAGATAAAATAGATAGTCTTCATGAAATACAATAACTAAATATTTCATTTCTCTCACGAAGAAATTCAGCAATAACATCGTGTAAGTACCATTCCAAATAATTAGCAACAGAGGCGAATATTTTAAACATACCTCACATTCACTGATACTTGTACTGTAGACACATATCTTATTAATAATTCATTGTTGGGGGTGTATACAATAATCGTCTGTTTGTATTTTTATTTCGAGCAGTTGAACATATCTGCTATGTCTGAAAAAGATTACCTTCTGCGTGAAGTCTAGGTAATAGAGAATTTTTGAATGACTTAGTCCTGAAATTATTGTTACAATTGAATAAACTTTCAGATCGAGTAGTTCTAGTTGGAATATTAAATTTAATTAAACTGACTATATGCATGAAGACAGGATTACTCTCAGGTCAATGTGGACCCACTAAGAGCGGCAACGATACTCTATCTGATCGGGGGTTATGTTAGAAAGAAAACAACGAATTGAAAGTAACGAATATGTATATTGACACGAAAAATATCCTAAAACTGATAGAAACGTTACTTTGGTGGAACGGGCTTGCGTAGTGCATTATGAGGAAAGATTGTACCGGGCGTTATGTAGGTGGAGTGCGATGGGACGGTCCGCGACCACTTGCAGCGGCGTAAAGCGTTCCAGAGGATGACCAGGTTGTCATCAAATGTCACCACCGGACATCAGGTCCGTGGGTGATTGGGGTGTCTCTCGAGCGCGGCAGGGGCAGCGATGTGGTACAAAAAATATGTCTAGCAGGTCATCGGGGTTCTTCGGCAAGGGGAATCAAGTCCGTGCGATCAGCGTCTCTCTCGGTATGGCAGGAGTGGAGGGATGGTCAAGATCCGTCGGCGATCCATAAATCGGGCGGCACGGCCGGGGCCGTCCGACTCCTTCGAAGACTCGTCTCCAAAGACTGTCTGTCAAGTTAGCGCGGTTCTCGTCCGCACATCCAGCAGAAAACTGTGCGCAGGTTCGATAGCCTACACGAGATAAAATATTGTCTACTGTCACCCGTCAACGAATAATTGCTATATACAAAAGCTAACTTGTTACGTATTTTTAAACGGAGCAAAGTTCCATGCAAAATTCATGGAAAAAACACATTTTAATCAGATACTTGTCGTATTTTTTTTAATATATTTCTTTTTATGGCAGGTTTATCTTAGAGTTGGCACACTTTTTCAGCCTCTATGGAGTGCACGCCACTGCTATTATACATAATAAGATAAATAACTTTATCGTTTATTCTCCATTCTATAATCCTTGGATTATAAAAGATTCTGTTCTTGGAGAATATTCAAATTGATAGCACGCATCCGTAGTGCCGCCATTATGTATTTATTTTTAGCATCATTAATAACAATTTGTTTTGTGTGATTACAAAATGTTTTTCTGACAAATGAAAGAGATAGCAAGGTTTTTTATTTAAATTATTTATTTTAGAATGAGACCTTGAACGAATTTTTTTGAAGGGTATTGTGCTTCTTTATTCTTCTTTTTAACGAACATTCAAGTCCTGGGACCTCAATCAATTTTTTTAGGGATATGACGTTGTACTTATCTTTAGGCTAAAATACTTTCTAGTTGAAATCTACGTTTGATGCAATTTAATGGTTTCTGTTATATAAAATTCCAAAAATTTCGCTTGAAAATTGTTCTTTTTCAATTCTCATCATTATGATTTTTTTTTTTAAATTCATTTGATTATTCTCCCATCTGGGCTTTTACGTGAATTTTTAGAACAGAATGTAATGAGCTATCGGAAATTACAAGTTACGTAGAGTTTTTAAACCATAAAGTAATATTAAACAATATGTTTAAAACGTTTAACAGTAACATAAAATAGGAAACTAAAACATTAATATTACATCGTTAAAGATACATCATCAACGCTTCAATAGTTAATTGTAGGATTCATTAAAGTGATGGTATAGATCAGTGATTCCCAAAGTGGTCTATATCGACCCCCAGGGGTCTATGACAACCTGCAAGGGGTCTACGTCAGCGAAAAAAAAAATTGGGGGTCCATGAAATGAAAATGGGGGTCCCCGATAGTGGATCTCAACATACACTGATAGTACCTATTTACTTACATTATACTATCTTATAATATAAAGACATGTACATTATTTATAAAAGTACCTATGAAGTAAAAAAAATGATTTTATATGTTTATAAAATTGTGTAAGTTGTAGGATGTAGGCATTCACTTTTTTGATCGCAATACATTTTTAACTTGTAAAAACCTGCACATAATGACATACCAGTATCATCTTGTTACAAGCATACGCGCAGTAAAAATCTTGTCAATTTTTGTTTCAGAGTTTCGCGAACTTGCACTGACTTGTTCAATTCGTCACTCTATAAATACGAATGTGAGACAAATATGTTTATTCGTTTTCTGATTTTATCTCTGAAAAGGAAAGTGCTAAGAAAATTTTAAATATTTAAAATATTTAAAAAAATATAAACTGGTAGTTTATCACACAAATTATAGTGAATCAGAGTTATTTTGTTTGAGAGTGCCGGAGAAAAGTAAGTACATTATTTTTTATTAAATTTTAGTTTTGTACGCGTACTTAGCAAAGATAGATAAATTACGCCAATCATGACATCAGTTATTTGCAGTTTAATATTCAAATCATGCAAAATTACACGAGTTTCAATAGTTTCTTTTTCAAAGTTTTAGCAGTCTGTATTATAATTACATTGTAATCTCCATAATGTTCGATGTTCGGATTACCGAAAAGTTCGGATTATGGAATGTTTTCGGAAAAATCTAAAAAAAGACAACTGTACGTACATATTACGTATGTATTTAATTGTTAACATACATGTTTTAATTTCCTTTCCATCGTCATACCTAGTGGAAAAGGGGTTCAGCGCTGTTACCAATCTCCTAACGAAAAAAAGAAACATACTGGACATCATTGTCCGAGGAGATTTAAGATTAAACCTGACAAAATTGACGCCAAATGTTGATAATTTATTATTAAAGCATCAGGTTCATCCTTCCCACTCAAAACATTTACTTATTTCTTAGTTTATTTTATGTAACGTTTATTTTACATAACAGATACAAAATTTTATTTTGAATAATTGTAATTTAAATTCAATTAATAAATGTATCAAACATAACATTTGTTTTAACTTTAAGTTTTTAACACTAAACTTCACTACAGTTTTATGGAAATTTAGAAATTTATGAAAAATCAATATCAGGTAAGTAAGGGGTCTACCAAAAACCGAAAAACATGGCAAGGGGTCTACGACACAAAAAAGTTTGGGAACCTCTGGTATAGATGATGCTTTACTTTATAAATGGAGTCTGCAAATATATCAACAATACCTCCCAACTTGTTGCCCGGGTCATGCATCCTATTGGTTAGTGAAGTTGGTTGTGTAGAAACGTGTTGCAGAAAAATGTTGCATTTTGTCTCGTATTTCTCGTCGGTACATGGAATTTAATAGTGGCGACCATGGCAGGGCCGCCAATTAGGTGGCTAATGACTATATAATACAACTACGTCTGAAATAGTTGATTGCGTTGAGGTGCTCCAATATCGGAACATCAGTATCCTCGGGTCTCCATGCAGCGCAGGACCACGAGGAATGGAGGAACCTCGTTCACCAGGAAATTAGAATGGAGACACGATCCTCCACAATAAGGCAACAACTAAAGAGGAAGCACCCTCAGTGAGATTCTACCCACATTGAGTAGTTGCCAAGGGTATTGACCGCCTACGAGCTATATATTTGAATTGTCTTATTCACATGACACGAATCAGTTTAGATTTAAATGCATGCGGTCAACTGACCGTTACGGCTTGCTCTGCGCCCAGCGCCGCGATGTGTGACGGTGGTCTGTACCCTAAATAATTTACGGCAATGCTCGAATGGTGAATTCGACCGCAGAGGTTCGCCTTTGCCGTGGGCGTGCGAGATGCGACTTTTCACTGTTACGTGAATTATTCAAGTGTTTGGGTAACGTTACTTGCCACTTATTGACCGGTACGATGGGACCACTCATATATAGAGCGAAATCTCAAGTGTTTGTTGAATAATTTAGGCCGTTTTCATGGCCCAGTTGGTTTTACAAATCGGTTGTAGGTGAAGATTACCTAAGCCGCATCAAATATGCAAATACCCGGTTTATTTATGAATATTACTAGCCAATTACTGGTTATATAAAATTTCCATATTTTTCCTCTAAATAAGCACAGACATTTTGTCGTTAGTAAAGTTGTTCTAATTAATGGATGTACCAACAGATGGCACTGATTGACACATTTACTGGCGTTGCCGAAAAGCACTGCCTTTTAGACACTAACACAAACGAATCGTCCCTTGACGCGCATTGCGTACACATGTACATTTGAATGTATAGAATAGAATCAATATTTGAATATGACGTATGTGTATGTCATTTTACATAATTGGTTCACGCCTTTGACACGTTATAGTGGTGCGGACGGTATAGCGGGCGCGGCGCTGCTTTTCGTGGTTGGTAACTTCGCAAGTGTTTTTGAAAAGGATTTTGCTACTTGCAAATAACTTTATACATTTCTTTTTTTTTGTACGGTAGTACGTTAAATAAGGTAGGGTAGGCGGTGCTTATCTGCCTATATGGACGTCACGCCTCTGATATCAACCGTCGAATGTAATTATTGTTGCGCTCGCTCATGTCGACTAATCACCAATATTGTTGATTAAAGACTTTTATCGTGTCGATGTTCGTTTTCATGCTAGGGCTCCTGTAGTTAAGTTACGAGTACAACTGTACTTGACCTAAACCAGAGTTGCCCGGTAGAGCCCACATGCAGAACTGATTGACCATTGATGATACGTTCTCCAACCTCTTTACTCCGCAAAGTGTGACAGATTTAATGGCGGAGTGACTTCATTGCGATGTTATTACCATTTAAATGCCGGCTCGTCTTCGGCTTTTATGCGCCATGCATCATGCGCTCTCTCTGGTTTCCCCACAAAGCAATAAATCCTTCGATACTTTTATCTAAACCAACGATTTACTGTCTCCAATTGACAGCTTGATTTGATCTTTCCTATTATGGCTCTGGTATCTTTCTGAGCGGCTCCATGACAAAACAAAACACTGAAAAAACATAACATTGAAGAAATGTTAAGATATGATGTAGTAAAAAACATACGTAACGTAACCTATTATTTTATTGTATTCTGTTTTTTTCTTCTGTTGTCGGTGACCTCAGTATCACCCTGGTGAGATACCATTAAATCAGAAACCATATAATCATAAAATGGGTGTTCCTCAAGGAACGGTATTGGGTCCAATTTTATTTATTATCTACATTAAAAACATCGTTACAACCTCTGAACACACAATCCCCAAAAGTGCGATCTATACAAATTTGATAGAAATCTAATTTCGCCAATTGGACAAACAATGTTATCTATAAAAATCTTACATTACGGGAGACTCAATACTTTACTCTTTTATCTCAATGAATTTCGTTTAGTGTGTCTCGATTCACATTTGATGACCGTCAAAGCGACAATCCGACTATCAGTGCGTTTTGCATTGAGCTTATTTTAGACACGCGGTCACGCATGCAATACACTTCTGTTTATCTCTTCAGTAATTTTCAGGTATTTATCGAATATAAAAAGCATAGAACATAGAAATCTTCAAATATAAATAACTACATTTTCGATTTTTGGCAATACTATAATCGCCTTCCGCATGATGTTTGGCCTCCCCAGATACTGCAGCGCTTCCAGTATGTTCACGGCGGGACGAGTCCCCGGTTTCGTAGACCTTATAATATCCGGGGTGGCAGGAGTGAGGGAAAGGATAAACAGCTCCTGTCATATCCTAATGAAGGCCAGCCTTAAATACCATGGCTCTCTAAAGGCTTTATCTTCGTACATTTATTACTGATTTTTGTATTACATGTGTATATGTACTATTTTATTTTTTAATAATCCTATAATCGGATTATTTTTATAGCGCCGTTTTTGTGTAAAATCATCATCATCATGTATGTATACTTATTGTGGGATTGCACTAATCTCCCCCCACATACCGCAATACATAATTATTATATAGCAAAAATAAATAGCTACCGTAAATCTTCGATTGAATCACAGATTTGCGTGAATTGGTCGTTAGTCGAGACGAGGCGGAAGGAGATGCATAAGAAATGCAGGTGGATGTCAACGATCGTATAACGGTTCGTTGCAACTCCAGTCTAGGCACGTATCTGTGCCATTTAGATAAGGCGCTAAAATGCACAGTTAACTCTGGAAGTGGCAAAAACTGCAACTGTGAACACGGAATACGGAAACTGATCAAAAAAGGAAATAAATCTCAAGTGTTTTTCAGATTTACTTAATTTTATTTCACATCTGCTGAGAAACCGATTTTGTAAGGTCATTAAAACATCTAAATCAACGTCACAGAATCCGGTCTTGAAACTTAGGTATATTTACGTAGAGTTTTTTTGCAACTTTTGTGGTGATGTTTTTTACGTATACTACTCAATTCTCCTTCTGACATTGTCCCCTTTTTGAAGTTATTTAAATTTTCCATTCTATGTTTATTGTAAAAATAGTATTTGTATGATTTGTCAAAGTGAGGCATGGAACTGGCAGAGGAAGGATGAAAGTAGACTGAATGCTGTAGAAATGAGATCTCTGAGATCTCTGTGTGGTAAAACCATGTATGATCGAGTGAAAAATGTTGAGATTCGTAAAGAATGCAAAGCTGATGTAAGCGTGGTGAGCAAGATTAAGAAAGGGACGCTTAGATAGTTTGGGCATGTAGAGCGAATGAACGAAGAAAGGAGTGTAAGGAGAATATATGACGCGAATGTGAATGGAAGAAGAAGCCAGGGACTCCCGAGGAAGACATGGCACGATCAAGTGAATCAAATACTCGAGTTGGGCCATGTCAGAAGTCGGAATAACAGAAGAGAATGTATGAGGCGTTATATGAATGTGAATGAAGCAAGAAGTGTATGCCAAGATCGAGTTGTTTGGCGGTCCGTCCTCTCTGCCTACCCCTGCGGAGAAACGGCGTGATGGTTAGTTAGTTAGTTGTCAAACGCCGTTTTTGGGAAAAATACCTTAAGGCGATGCAATGGGAAGTAATTCAAAATCATGTATTTTTGGTTTTAAATTCGTTGACCTAGGAATATCATAGATGATTTAATTAAATACTGCAAGTATAACACACCTTGACCTTTTATAAAGCCGGGCATTTTTTTGGTAAGTCTTTTTATAAGCCTAGAAAAATATAAGGTATCAGAGGTAAAAAAAATGTTTAACGTGAAAAATCTACTACTTACGAACCCTTTTCGGATATTATCATAATGTTCAATGTGGCAAATTTCGCTTTTTTAGAATAGGACCGAAAAACATTTTAATATTTATGCCTGAACACAAAATAAAGTAAGACGCTCATTTTGGTGATTTTTTTTTTTGTAAACCGAAACATGTGGTCGGTTTTAAGCGGGAATTTCAATCTTTTTTTCGAGGCTTCCTATGGCTAGATTGCATCCACCGGCTCCGTAAAACTGTAAGTAAAAAAATTGGACATTGGTTCGTAAATAAATAAATGACACCAGCTTCGTAAAAGGTACATACGATTTATATTATGTACAGGCAGATAATATAATCCGTTTATTAATACCTCCCTATTTTAAACATTCTCATTTTTAGAGAGGGAGCACTACGAGGGTTGTCCAAGAATTAGTAATAATAAAACCGTTTGTCATTTGCGGCGGTACGGACGAAATATTTCGGCGGGACATTTTTATGTCAAAGGCATCAAGGACCTTGTTCCCCGACTTAAGAAGTGCTTGTCGGGGATTACGTAGAAAAATAATGTAGACATGTACAAACAATGCCATGTACAAATTTAGTACGAATAAAATTTTCCTGATTTTTAAAACGAAAACTATCTTGAATTTTTCGACAACCTCCGTATTACGAGTTGTTATACAAATAATTTCGAGAGTATTACGATGAACATAGATAGTCTGATGCCTATACACTAATTGCTAAGAAATTATTTTTTAAATATACAGGACCATACTTACCTGGCAGGTCACTTCAGATTAACATAGTTTATTAGATAATTTGTAGATACGGCTGACTGAGACAAGGCTGATGTAAGCGTAATGAGTAAGATTAAGAAAGGGACGCTTAGATGGTTTGGGCATGTGGAGCGAATGAACGAAGAAAGGAGTGTAAGAAGAATGTATGACGCGAATGTGAATGGAAGAAGAAGCCGAGGACGTCCGAGGAAGACATGGCATGATCAAGTGAATCAAATACTTGAGTCGGGCCATGTCGGAAGTCGGAATAATAGAAGAGAATGTATGAGACGATGTATGAATGTGAATGAAGCAAGAGGTGTATGCCAAGATCGAGTTGTTCGGCGGTCCGTCCTCTCTGCCTACCCCTGCGGGGAAACGGCGTGATGGTTAGTTAGTTAGTTAGTTGTAGATACGTTTTACACGCAGAGGACTCAATTTTTTTTTAACTATGAATACCGTACAAGAGTCCCAACTGCTCCCAACCGTCTGGAGCCAGTGAGACTATGGCATCCCCAATTGGGGAATGTTGTGAGGCTGAAGGTATTGTAGAGGGGAAGGAGAAGGGAAAGAGGAAGGTGGGGAAATTCCTGGCTATTCAGATCCGATCACCAAACACGGCTAAAAGCCATTTCAAACAACGTTTCAATTCTGAATGGTGGTGTTTCACCGGGGCGATACTGAGAGTATTTTCCACTATGAAACGTGCGCAAATATACTACATATTATTTTTAAATGAATTAATTTTGAAACAACACAAATTAATTAAATAAAATTTACTTGCGCACGCCGGGATTTGAACCCGCTACCTTCGGAAACACTGCGCATTGCATGTTATTTGTGGTGCTATTTATTCTAACTATGAATGTTCTCTGTTGCTATTGTAGTTTGTGGCCAAAAATTCAGAATTTTTTTTTGTAACTGAATTCTTGAAACGAATGAAATTCTATTACGTGTCCTTTATCTTTTTCCAGCAAATTAAATCAATAGACTTCAATCTGTCTGTCCATACTAATTGTGACGGAATTAGTAATCCTCGGGTTGTCCGTTCCAGTTGACGGATCGCCATTATTCCGAGCCTCTTCAACTGCGGCCCATTCATCACCTTCGACGTTGATAGGCAATCTATCAGTTGCAATTACAGGTGCTCGCTTCTACTCCTGACTGATGTTTCCTTTTTTCTTCCATTGGTGTCCAATTGCCAACATCTCGTTTTATGTAACAACCCAACCCCCCCATAAATTATTACAGTCTCAATTAATTACAGACGAAAATGGGCGGCGCTTATTTATTTATTTATTTATTTATTTATTAACCCCTCAAAGGGCTTGTTTTTACATATTTTAACATTCAAATAATTATATGTACAGAAAGAAGAAAGAAAAGTTTACAAAAAAATATTATAATATATATGTACATATAATAATGTATTAGTGCATGACACAGAGAAGTTATAAAGGGACGGGTTTTTAATTTGTGGATACTACAAATTAGTGCAGATCAGGCTTTTTTAATCAATTAGCACAAGTGCGTAATATATAATATGAGTGCATGACATTGTAAAAAAAAAATCGGATGATGTAAAAATGTATGAAATTGAATAATAGATAATATAGTATATGATACATAGAAAGAAAAAGAGGAACAAGTTTTTAGATTGTAGATAAGTACAAAGATAATATATATTAAAAAAACGTAATTAAACAATAGCTCTTATGCGATGCTCTTATAATTGTTGCAACATAAAAATATCGTTCAGGTATCTTTTAAACATGGGTAAACTTATATTAAATATATCTATAGCAGAGGTGAATTTATTTCCAAGTATATGTAGAACTGAAATGGGTGCATGCATTTAGTAGTTAGTCCCAGAATTATTATTACAGAATAACATATTTTGCCGAGTTTGTCGATGAGGTACTTTGAAGTTGATTAGTTGCAGGAGTTCACAACAGTCTAATACGGAATAAATAATTTTAAATATAAAAGTTAAGTCTGTTATTTTTCTTCTGTTTTCTAGAGTATGTATTTTGAGTGTATTTAGCAAGAATGTATAGTTTATGTGTTGTATTGGTATGTGTAGTTTGAAGTTAATAAAACGTAAAAATTTGCGCTGCACGCGTTCAATATTTTTTATATGAATGATATAGTATTGGGACCACACTATTGAATTGTATTCTAATATGCTGCGCACTAATGACAAACATACGATTTTTATAACTTCCAGCGAATCAAAGTCTTTGATAGTTCTAATTATAAATCCCAATGTCTTCATAATTTTATTTTATTTATTTTTTTTTACATGAATACCGCACAAGAGTCCCAAACTGCTCCCAACCGTCTGGAGCCAGTGAGACTATGGCATTCCCAATTGGGGAATGTTGTGAGGCTGAAGGTATTGGGGAGGAGAAGGAGAAGGGAGAGAGGAAGGTGGGGAAAAAGGGAAATACCTAGCTATTCAGATCTGGTCACCAAACACGGCTAAAAGCCATTTCAAGCAACGTTTCAATTCTGAATGGTGGTCTTTCACCAGGGCGATACTGAGAGTATCTTCCACTCTGGAACGTGCGCAAATATACTATATATTATTTTTAAATGAATTAATTGTGAAACAACACAAATTAATTAAATAAAAATTACTTGCGCACGCCGGGATTTGAACCCGCGACCTTTGGATTCGTAGTCGAGAGCCTTACCCCTCGACCATGGAGGCCGTCATTAGTTATTTAACTTAAAAGTTTTTTATTTAGCTTAAACGGTTATAAACGACAACACCAAGAAGAATAATGTAACTTTGATAAGTTCATATTTTTCACGTCAACAATCAAACGGTGTGCAGAAATTAGCGCTATTTCCTGAAAGGAAATGATTCTTCATGATATTCTAGAGAAGTTATTATTAATTTTTAACACTTTTTTTGTTTTTATTTTATTTTTAAAAGTGTGTACATATCAAAGAGGCAATTTATTAGATGTTAAATCGAAGTAATTTTATTATTACTATTTATTTTTTACATTTTAAGAAGATAGGTATGTAAGATATGAATAAATTTTTTTTTTTTAATTCTTGGGTTTCCTCGCTAGAAGATCCTGTGCAGAGGCGAACTGAGTTTTTTATAGAGGATTTTCAGCGACAAGGTTTTCTGTTACTGCTGCTATGTGGATGAAGCTCGCACTTTTGCAATATTTTTTAGTCAAAATTTTGTTATGCCTTATTTCCTGTCCGGTCCATTGTCAATGTGTCAGATTCGGAAGTCAGACATAACCTCGCATTAAATCTACTATATTTTGTTTTAAAATCGGTGTTGCTATGGCATTGTGTCATGTAAAGTGTTCGCTTGGACCATAGTAGTTTTTTAAAGTTACGCCATTTTTATCTCTGAACCATCTCGGTGTTTCATTTAAAGCGGAGGTTCCCAACCTTATTTGTCTCACAATGCGATAATAACTCCCATTATCGCGCTTAGCTCTATACCCCGACACGATATTTTCATCACTCCTGTTCCATTATGGTAGCTTTTTGATCTTGATAAATGGTTATGTGCGTATTTTACATATTATCTATATTTAATTTTTTTATAAATTCAAAACATTTTACGAAAAACATAATGCAAAAAGTCCCGATAAACTACGTATTTGTAGTTTGTCTAAAGGGTGTTTGTTATTCAAAACTTTGTCCTAAATTTACGGTTAAGGTTGCAAAATATATATAAAATAAAAACATATGTAGCAAACTTAAAGCTTAAATATTTCTGTTATCTACTAATATGTAGTACATTATTGTTCACCTGACAACAGGTTTCGAGAAACCTGCTTAGGTGTATAACACCGTACAGGAAATGATAAAATAAAATTATCAATCTATCCATAAATTGATAGAATAATTGGACAGTTAATTTTGTTGCACGATTCTTTCAACTATGTACCTAGGACAAATTTGAATTCATCTGGAATATTTATTTAAAATATGCTTGTTGCCCTCGCCTCCCTTTTCAGCCCTTCACCGCTGACAGGTGCTCTTGAAGCCCCCACTTGATATCTCCAACGATATCGTCCAAATCTGAAAATTTGAAAAACCTCACTGATTTCAGAATTTTTATTGTTTTCTAACTAAATCGATTTTACCGACAATAAATCATTATTACTTTTAAAAACCCGTCCAAATTAGACTGGGGTGGGAGTAAATAAAATCATATAAATAAGTCGTCACAATGTGGATTAACCACAGTTTGAAAATGGCCTTAAACGCCAAAACAGCTGTCATAATAATAAAAAACTAAAAATACTTGCAGAACTTAATAACAACTTTATTAAATTTGATTTACATTACATTACACATTGGGAATCTCCTATTTAAAGCAATTTAAACTATTATAATACCCCTCCACTTTTCCTAACTATTATTTGTCAGTGTACTGGGGATTGTTCTTCTTGTTTCCCCACAGTCCTACACATTGGACTGTAATGCGGGACCGGTCAGCCATCATCAGCTCGGTAACTAGACCATGGAATTTGTCTTGTCTTGTCTTTGGCTACGGTTCAAGAATCGTTGGAATGGGAATGCGTAACCTGTTCGATGGGCATCGACAAATCTCTGAAACGCGGTGTCTAGTGTCTGATGCGCTGTTATCCCTCGGCTATACATTAAACGTATTAGCAGCATAGCATGTATGTATCTCATCACGACATTTCCTTCTATAGGCATAGGCGTACATGTGGAACGGAAAGATATATGAAATTTTTCGAATTTGTCCCCTTTTTGGAGTACTGCCGCGCGTGCGATTTTGAAATTTCATTATTTTGGTCATGCCATATGTTCAATAGTTTCGTTTTATTCTATACTAGCCGAAGTACCCGGCGTTTCCCGGGATCATGTACGGTTTTGAGTAAAATTTTGATGATGTATGTGGGCCAAAATTTCGTTAAGAATACCAATATTCTGCTTTAAGGGGTAGGAAAGGGAATGGGGGTGGTTTTCGAGATCTCATGTAGACAGTGGCCTTCCTCTTGTTTCGAAGGTCAAGTGTGGAAAATTTCAGCAAGCCCGGAATAAAACTGTAGGTGTGTATACAAATCAGCACCGCCCGCCCGGGACATTCTTCTTTATATAATAGAAGACGTAGTACTAATAGGCCTTCCACACGACTGGTTTGCCCGGTACTAAAAAAGCCATGGCGTCGAAAGGTTTGACCATCCGATGGTCCTTTTCTAAAGTTAATAGGTTTGATTTTAGGAAAGGACGACCAGATGATTGAACCTTGACACTGTGGCTTTTTTAGTATCGGGCAAACCAGTCGTATGGAAGGCCTATTATACTGGCCTGTGATTCTCCCATTCTTTTTTTATCTTAACCCATCTTTTTACTTATCCAATTCGTGTTGGGAAACCATCGTTTCGACAAGGCGCCTCTATTTGTCTCTGTCCCCAGGACAAAAACCTGGCTATTCAGATCTTTTGCTTAGCTGCGATTCCGCATTCATGTCAATGACAATACATTTTTAAAGGAGTTTGTGGCTTAATTATCACAGTATTATTAAAAATGATGCATCACACATACTTAACTTGTAGTTTATTATATTTTTTAGAATTTAAATCACTTTTACCTGACATTTCGGACTTTTGTCATAGGTACGAGGTGTATTCAAAAGAAAAGGTGAATTTTGATTTTTTTCGAAAAGTATTTATTTATTCATCAATATCCATTTTCTCCCCTTCAAAGTAATCCCCCTCAGATATAATGCACTTATGCCAGCGCTTCTTCCAATCCTCGAAGCACTTCTGGAATGCGTTTTTCGGTATGGCCATCAGCTCGTTCTTCAATTCTGACTTTAATCTCATTAATTGTGGCAAAACGCTTTCCTTTCATTGGTCTCTTCAGTTTCGGGAATAGGAAAAAGTCGCAGGGAGCCAAATCTGGTGAATACGGTGGTTGAGGCATGATTACGGTGTTGTTTTTGGCCAAATAATTGATGTGTGAGCTGGTGCATTATCGTGATGCAAAATCCATGATTTGTTTTTCCACAATTAGGATCGTTTGAGCCGTATTGCTTCACGCAAACGTTGCACGACTTCTTTGTAGTATTCCTTATTAACCGTACGACCTGTTGGCAAGAACTCATGATGCACCACGCCATTGTAATCGAAGAAAACAGTGAGCAAAACTTTCACATTTGATCGAACTTGGCGTGCTTTTTTCGGTCTTGGCTCTTCTGGCCGCTTCCATTGGGTTTCGACGTCATAACCATATACCCACGTTTCATCACCAGTTATGACCCTTTTGAGCAAATCTGGATCCTCATTGACGTCATTCAACAACTCCTGAGCGATACTAATGCGACGTTGCTTTCGCTCAAAATTTATCAATTTCGGAACAAACTTCGCTGCCACACGTGTCATGCCCAAAACATCCGAGAAAATTGCATAGCATGAGCCGATTGATATGCCAACATCCTCTGCAACTTCCCTAATAGTGATTCGACGATTTTCCAAAACCATTTTCTTTACTGTTTAGATGTTTTCTTCGTTTGTTGACGTGGTTGCAACTCCAGGACGCTCATCGTCATTAATATCTTCTCGGATTTCTGTAAAGCGCTTGTACCACTTATAAACACTTTTTTGAGACAAAGTAGACTCGCCGAATGCCAAAGTCAACATTTTAAGTGCGTTGGAGCCCTTTATTCCATTTTTAATGCAAAATTTAATACATATTCTTTGATCGATTTTTTTCAAAAGTAAAAAATCGAAGAACACACAAAAACGTGACTAACCTTTCCAGTTGTCAAAAACAAACCACTAATCCAAAATGGCTGAAAATGCTAACATATGATAAACATATGTTTACCAACATAACAAAAAAAATCGATAATCGAATGTACACAGCCCGCGAAAATTCAAAATTCACCTTTTCTTTTGAACACACTTCGTAATTTACAAACATCGCAATTTCGTTCATTCGGTTCATTTAATAGCATTATTATGCCACAAATAACTCACTAATAATGTTTAAACTAAATACTTACGATAATATTGAGTATTTCTTTTGTTGAAACTACCTAAATATCGATATTTTTAGAGAATGTCATTCGCTGAATGACAGCTGTCATCCGAGAGAATCGAAACCGCAGTTAAGCAAAAAGTCTATACGCCTAAGGATTGGGACAATGCCTTATCAAAGGTACCGGAATCAGGCCCCTGGGTTCGAGTCCCAGATGCGACAGTTACCTTTTTTTATTTTGTTATTCTTCTCTGTTTTATGTTAAATGGATATTTCTAAATATTAAATTTCTTCAATGATTAAAAAACTAATTAATTATATACACGTATAATTTGCAATTTTTTTGGTAAAATTCAATACAACCTTCGTTAGCGGAATGTCTCAAGTACATTATCATTGAAATTATTGTAATTTTTGTCTATATTGTTTCCTCTCCACATTAATTAATACATGTTGCTAATTTTGCTCTGAAAACATTGAAATAACTCTGCGATGTATTTAAAACACAATATATTTCATGATGAGGCATGGAACTGGCAGTGGAAGTATGAAATTAGATTGAATGCCGTAGAAATAAGATCACCTAGGCGAATGTGTGGTAAAACCATGTATGATCGTGTGAAAAATGTTGAGATTCGTAAAGAATGCAAGGCTGTAAGCGTAATGAATAATATTAAGAAAGGGACGCTTAGATGGTTTGGGCATGTGGAGCGAATGAACGAAGAAAGAAGTGTAAAGAGAATATATGACGCGAGTGTGAATGAAAGAAGATGCCGGGAACGTCTGAGGAACACATGGCACAATCAAGTGAATCAAATACTTGAGTCGGGCCATGTCAGAATTCGGAATAACAGAAGAGAATGTATGAATGTGAACGAAGCAAGAAGTGTGTGCCAAGATCGAGTTATTTTGCGATCCGGTCTCTCTGCCTACCCCCGCGGATAAACGGCGTGATGGTTAGTAAGTTAGTTAATTATATTTCATTGAGTTTTTAAATTCATCTGAATTTATTCAGTAATATTATAGCAAGAAAATCTCCCGTTTATTTAGATGGCGGTTTATTCTTGGAATATCGAAATTTTATTATCGTGCGTGCGCTGAAGAGAAAAACCGATAGAAGTGTGTTGTACACTGACGTCAGAATTAATAGTCAAATTTGTCTAACACTTTGACGGCTGGAGGCAAACCACAATTTGGCACCAGATAGGTTCACGCATTTCTCCAATATAACTACGGCATCATTCGTGCATTGAGACCGGCAGCCAGTGATATTCGAAGATTTTGAGAAATAAAACAATTAAATATGGTTTCTTGTGCGTTGTAATAATAGAAAGAGAATAAACAAAAATATATTTTAACCTTATTTTATAATATAATCCATGAAAGGTTTTGGTGACACTAATTCACAGCCGTCCACGTTTCTTTCGCGTGATTTTTACTGCGGTAAGCAATTTAAAAACGTTGTTAAAGGGGTCAAACTAAATACTCCAACAAAATATTTGGTTTTCGTAAACAAGCCGAATATTTTTCTTCTTTATTGTTTTACTTAAATTGACGGTTTGGGTTAGTTTAAAAGTACTAACTAGTTATACTAAATAGTAATTCTGTTAATCCAATTGCGTAAAGGACGAGTTGACCATTAGCGGATTATAATAATACTTTGCAGTGCAATGCGAGTGTCTGCAGTCTGTCGGGATGCATTTATTCGCAAATCGAATGTGACAGTGACACCTCTAAGCTAGCCCCCTATTTTCGGTTTCTTTTTATCAAAGAATTTCGATATTTGAAAAAGATCCGAAGTCAGGGAAAATTGAACAGCAACGGCCACAGCCACATAGCATATAATACAATATGCTATGTGGCTGTGGCCGTTGCTGTACAATTTTCCCTGACTTCGGATCTTTTTCAAATATCGAAATTCTTTGATAAACAATTGTCCTGGCTGCCTAGGGTGTAAAAGTTCAGACAGTTTTTTTTTCAATTAGGTATGAATCACATTTCTAGGAATCTTTTGTTCAGTGGTCTTATATATCAAAAAATAGACAGCGCGAAAAGATTTATCAGCCACCGGATTTAGAAATCCATTTTTGTGTCGACTTTTATCTCCGTCATGGTACGTATTTTGAGTACGCCAGGAACATGTTCTACATGTACATTTCCTGTCCATGCTTTTGCGGTAGATTCGCTTAGTGCACTAGCGTGAATTGCTCCTTTACCAAGGGTGGGCTGTTGCTTTTCAGGTGTTGATTATTATTATGCATCAAACCATGACATATGAAGGATAAGGCGATCAAGGCAAATTTCAACTAAGAATTAGAAATTTGCCAAGCAGAAACAATTTCTTACGGCAGAATGATCTTGAAATAAAAAAAAATTTCTGATATTTTAAAAGTGATAGGTAGGCACATCTTTTCAGCCTTTATGGTCTGCACGTCACTGGTGTGGTGATAGTAGTAATCGTAACTATTGAATAGGTATTTATTGTGTTCAAGTTTAGTTGTTTTAAATAAAGTAATTGTTATTAATTTAATATATATGACTCCACAAAGTGATACATCTTTTCAAGAAATAATATTATTTAGTTTACACTAAAAAACAATTCGTTTTTTTTTTCTATAAAAGGACGTTATTTTTTATTGAACCTATTCACAAAATTGTTGATTATCATGTCGAATTTGGCTTTCGTACCAGGTTCTTAACCTTTAAGTTAATGTTGGTCTTCGTATGTATCTTTTTATCGTGTATCCGGAAGCTTTGTGTGTTGACTTGAAGATATTTCATGTTAGGGATGTACCTTATGTATGTTTTAACATTGATATTCTTCCCGAGTTAATCCTTTCCCGTATATAAAACAGAATGATGGAAACACGACTTTACTCACTTATGTTTTGCTGGTACTGCAACCTTCTTTGTGTTCTTTATATTCATTTTCCGATGATAATTATTTCAATTCGGATTAAATGTCTTTTTAACATTATTTGTACTATAAATCGGGATAGCAGAATAGTCAAATAGATTGCAAATAATTAACACGATGTATTTATTATTTAATTATTAATTATTATTATTGACATTTAAAAAACCCTTTTTAATATTTAATCATTGTAGAAAATAATATTAACACAACCTAAATGAAACATATGGGATAAAAAATGGAAAATAATATTGACAAATCTTGAATTTGAGATATGATATCGATGAAGATGACATAAATTGAACTGGTCTCATTTAGCTAAGTTGGTTAAGCGGTTACCCCGGATAGGCAGAGGTCCCGGATTCGAGTCCCAGATGCGACTGAAATATTTTTGCTTTCTGTCGCTTTTTCCGATTTTATGTTTCATTTAGGTTATGTTAATATTATTTTCTTCAACGATAATTTATTATTTGCTTATGCAGGCAACTCCATTATCGAGGGACTGAACGCGGTTAGTGCTAACAAAAAGTTGTCCAAAGAAACGAACAATGGAGTGTTAATAATAATAATAATAATATAACCAGCCCTGGTGTATATTAGAGGAAGGATTAAAGTAGACTGAATGCTGTAGAAGTGAGATATCCGAGACGAATGTGTGGTAAAACCATGTATGATCGTGTGAAAAATGTTGATATTCGTAAATAATGCAAGGCTGATGTAAGCGTAATGAGTAAGATTAAGAAAGATACGCTTTTTTTTTTTTTTTATATGAATACCTTACAAGAGTCCCAAACTGCTCCTAACCGTCTGGAGCCAGTGAGACTATGGCATTCCCAATTGGGGAATGTTGTGAGGCTGAAGGTATTGGGGAGGGGAAGGAGAAGGGGGAGAGGAAGGTGGGGAAAAGGGTAAATACCTGGCTATTCAGATCTGGTCACCAAACACGGCTAAAAGCCATTTCAAGCAGCGTTTCAATTCTGAATGGTGGTCTTTCACCAGGGCGATACTGAAAGTATCTTCCACTCTGGAATGTGCGCAAATATAGTATATATTATTTTTAAATGAATTAATTGTGAAAAAACACAAATTAATTAAATAAAAATTACTTCCGCACGCCGGGATTTGAACCCGCGACCTTCGGATTCGTAGTCGAGAGCTTTACCCCTCGACCATGGAGGCCGTCAAAGCCGGCTTAGATGGTTTGGGCATGTAGAGCGAATGAACGAAGAAAGGAGTGTAAGAAGAATATATGAATAATGTGAATGGAAGAAGAGGCCGGGGACGTCTGAGGAAGACATGGCACGATCAAATGAATAAAATGCTTGAGTCGGGCCATGTCAGAAGGCGGAATAACAGAAGAGAATATATGAATGTGAATGATGCAAGAAGTGTATGCCAAGATCCAGTTATTTGGCGGTCCGTCCTCTCTGCCTACCCCTGTAGAGAAACGGCGTGATGGTTATTTAGTTTATTTATTTATTGTTTATTAGGAACATTTAACATGCTGATGATTTTATCTCAAGTAAAAGTTGATAAATACGAGATGTTAGACAACCCGTTCACACTCTTTATATTCCTTTCTTGTCGCTCTCTCGTGCTGTCTTTTTCATACAAGAATTCAGTTACATTTTGTTAATTATTGTAAAATTAAAATTCTTTAACCAATACCAATAACTGCATTACCACTATTTTTTTCAAACTGGGCCCACGGCCCATAAAAACATTATGGTTACGCTATCGAACTCAAATAATAATGTAACCACAAAAATTCTCTTCGAATGATGCCGAATTCTTTTGGAGAAAGTAAAAATGTCAGGTATTTTAGGACAGCGTTAAACCACACAAATATATAACTAACTGAACTAACCATCAAACTGTTTCCCCAGAGGACAGGCATAGAAGATAGACCGCCAAACAACTCTGTCTCGGCACTCACTCCTTGCTCCATTTACATCAATACATACTCTTCTGTTGTTCAACCTCTTGACATGACCCCACTCGAGTATTTAATTCACTTGGTAGTGCCATGTCTTCCTCGGGCGTTCCCGATTTCTTTCTACCATTCGCTTGTCTTCATTCATCTACTCGACATGTCTAAAACATATAAGCGTCCCTTTTAATCTTGTTTATTAAGGCGATTCAATGGGAAGTAATGCAAAATCATGTGTTTTCGGTTTGAGAATTTGATGACCTAGACAGACATATCATAGATGATATAATTAAATACTGAAAGTAGAAAACACCTAGGCCTTTCGTATAACCGTCCAATTTTTTGGCGTGTCTTTTTATAAACCTAGAAAAAAATAAAGTATCACACCTAAAAAAATGTTTAAAGCGTAAAATATCCTACTAATTATTACCCTTATGCTGATATTTTCGTATCGTTCATTGTGGCAAATTAAGTTTTTTTAGAATATGACCTTAAAATATTTTAATATTTAGCCTGAGTTTTACAAATTAATTACAGTGTTTTGATGTTTTTTTTCGTAAATCAAAACATGCGGCCGATGTTAAGCGGGAATTTCGACCTTGTCACCACCTGCATAAGGAGCGCGTGATTTCGTTGGAATTTTAGCAAGTGGATGGCCTTAAGTACATTAGTAACGCGATCAAACGTGATTCTACTACACTTACTCCTCACGGATATCACTTATACAGCATTCAATCTACTTTTGTCCTTTATCTGCCAGTTTTATGCTTCACTCCCACACATTAGTGTCGGTATCAGCACTCTATTGTGGACTGTTAGTCTCGCTTCTTCAATATGTTTGCTCATTATTTTATAAAATAAATAATGTATTACGATGAATGAAAAAAAAAATTAATACCCACTACATTTCTTTAATTATTTCAATATCTCTGTACAGTGTACACTGAACACGGAGTTCTTATTTTAGGTGTTCCTCAGCAATACATTTATTATTTTTTTTCTCTCTTAGTGAATGAACTTATTTTGCATATTTTACCGAGTATTCTTTTTCTATGTTTTTCTTTTCTTTTTTTTCTTCTTATTTTTCTTAGTTATTGTTTTTTTTTTCTTTTGTATTATTATCACTTATGGAACGTATTGCATTGCACTACCCCTGCATGCTTTCTGGAATAAAGAATAATTATTATAATACGTTTTCGACGTTTCACTTCTTTTCATTCTTATTATCATTTTTCCGAGATAATGTTTATTGTACTTATTGATTATTATTCCTTTTTTTTTGTTTTTGTTTTATGTACCAAAATAAAATAAAATAAAACATAACTTTTTTTTTCTTAAATTTAAATTAGAACTCATTTAGTGTGCTGTGTGTGGAGATCATAGACTGTTATCAATGTATTTTCTTTTCTTCACTCCTCTGCCCAAACAGTAAGATATCTATGTTAAACTCTACGTAAAAGCCCTATGGGCGTTAAATAAATAAATATCGTAAATTAAAAATCACAAAATCTAAATTTTTTTACTACAGCACCGGAGCTCGGAGCTCGTCGGACTTTCCATCACCGTGAGGGAAATGGTTAATCTGTGCTACCAATGTGAACATTATGAGTAGGTACCCATTGAATAAGCAATCACAAACCGTATCCAGCCAGTTGAATTTATTGTGCTCTGATTTTTGGTAAATTGGTGACCTATTTCGTTTCCCCCAAAACCCAACTTTACCTTTTTTTATATTTTCCTGACGGAAACATTTTTTTCGACTCTTTTCATCACATTCCTCGAGATTTGTACAATTATCGCTCGGTTTGTTTTACGTTTTGTACGAATTTCTCTCGCTGGCTGTACTTTTTACCTTTTTTTCCAAGTTGCTTGTAAGAAAGTGTGTCTTGTTTGATGTTTCGTTGGCCGCATACCTCTGCTCCCCGCTCGGAGCTTCTACCTAGTCGAGTGTGAGCACCTAGTTTTACCTCTTTGCAATGTCGGTTTTGTCTTTGGTATGTGTCTTAACCCTTGACCTGACGATTTGATATAAAATCACTGTACGAAAACTGATCATTAAAATTATTCTAAAAAAACCTTTAAAATACCAAATTTTTAGTGACAAGTATTTTAGTTTTTACTATTGTGACAGCCGTTTCGGCGTTCAAGGCCATTTTCAAACTGCGGTTAACCCACATTGTGACGACTTATTTATATGATTTTATTTACTCCCACCCATTACTAATTTGGACGGGTGTTTAAAATAATTATTTATTTTCGGTAACCAATTTAATTAGAAAATTATATTCACCTCCTGCAATATAAATCAGTGCATCTTCCGAAAGCAATCGTATTTTGTAGTATTTTCTGTTTTAGTATGTTATACAAAAAAAAGGTTACTCCCAGGGGACTACGTCGTAGTGTGAAGGGTTACTACTTGAAGCTGTGCGGTATCTGTCCACGTGCAGGCTTGGTATTTGATACCCCAGTACAAGTCGTGCTGCGATCCTCTGTGTATGTTCTACTGTCCGGGTAATAAGTGGGCCAATAGAAGGCGAAACAAGACGCATCAAGAGATTCTTGATGAATTCCGTGATGTGATAATGTTGATAATGATGCTGGAGGCGTTTTTATCACAGTTTATGAAGTGAAAGTTTGAAAGTAATATCTCGGTTATTTCCACTGTTTTTTATGGTCGGAAAAAATACCGAGAATAATGGTATTTTTATGTTGAAGACTACTTTTTGCCATTTTTGATTTGCCGCCAAAACGACAATGTTCGGGTGGAGGGCGTTTGTGACGTCACACCGGCCAGTGTTTGAAGGGCAATCCCGGGTCCCATCTTAGAAACCAGTAGCATTAACTACGACGCGCGTACTATCCAAATTCGAGCCATTTGGGAATTTACTATGTTATATCCTTTATTAAAATCATAATTAACAATATTCCACATATTTTTTAACAGTTATCCCTCATTTGTGAAAATACTCCATTTCCTATAGGTTTTCAAAGGATCGGGGTCATTGTATTAGTGACTTTATTTTTATGCCTATCTTAGCTATGTGTCTCTTCAAAGTACTAAAAACGTAGGCAGGAAGGATATACCGTCAGACTACTCTGTCTCGGCACACATTCATTGCTTCATTCGTATTAATATCGTCTCATACTCAAACATTTTTTTCAACTTAATCTTTGGATACGTAATCCATCTATGTTTAAAGGGGTTAACTTTGACGTCCCTAACAAATATACTAGTGGGAGATCTCGTGAACTAGTTTATGCTCCAAAAGCGAGAACATCCACTTATCAAAACGCGCCAATCAACAGAGCTGTATAACCGTTTAACGATACTGCGTTGACGAATAAGCTTCCAATTGATATCATGATAAATTGACAAAAAGTGTGTGCATGTTTGTCCGGTACTTCGTGATCATTTTTCATCCGAGATAATACATAGTGTTAATTACAGTATATTGACTGATATTCCGACATCCCAATATCACGTTAAAACCTTAATCTTAAAGGCCATTATAAAAAAAGACATAGACACCACAAGTACGATGGTTCACATTTTTTTTGGCAATACTGTAAAAACATACTGAAGTTTATAAATATTTCTGTATTTTCCTGCAGTAAATATGTAGTTTTTTTATATGCTGTTTAGTCTTGTTTTATAAGTGGTAATATTTTTTATTTCAAACTCGCTGTTGAATGTCAAGCTTCTTTTCTAAGGTGATGTCAGCGTGAAAGTCGAATGCATAAGCGAGATGTACCTACGAGTATAATAAAATTAGCCTGCGGTATTCATATATTCCGTTTTTGTCACCAATCTGACAATGAACTTGAATCTCGAATTGATTGATTTGCGTTTTAATCGTTTCTTTGGTTCATATAACGGTCATCACCCAAAAATACACACTTTGCAGGTTGCTAACTCAAGAGTAATAATAATAAAATTGGTCATTTTTTATATAGCGCCGTTTAGTGAATAAAATCACCTCAAGGGCGCTTTACACTTTCCTTGTTAATGTTTGTAGTCTCCTTTTAAATAGACATGTTTTTAGAATTTTCTTAAAGGTTTCTAATTTTCTTTCTGACCTCAAAACAAATAGAAGAAATGTGTACCCAGTACATTGAAAGCTCTGTACCAAAATTTAGCAGTATTTATGCGAAAGGGTTCAACCATGAGGGTTCTATGATGATGTTTTTAAATTACTAGTCAGTTATTTTTCTGATAATTCCTTACGCCATGTTTTGCTGAACTTAATGTAGTTATTAATTAATTTAATTTGTTTGTTGTATAACTTACGGATAATTATTCAGAACTTCTTTCTCCAGGGGTGGTATTACACTTGCACAAGTGCATTTAGCTTGTCTTTTTGCTTTGCTCTTATTATGAGGTGCTTGCCTCATCCTTTTCATTTTTTTAATTTTTTTTTTCAAAATTGCTTTCTAACATCAGACCAAATGGTAGGTCATTCCAAGAATGTGGACTCAGTACACTGAAAGCTCTGGCCTTAAATTTAGCAGCATTCGTATGAGAGAGTTCAACAAGTCTGTTCGACGCATCAAACTTGGCTTACTTGAGCGTAAGTTGTCTCTGGGTAAGATTGTCACCATAAGATGAATTTTAAAATGAACTCTTTCTGTGACTAGAAGCCAGTGTAGGTAATCACGTAGAAGAGGAGTGATGATGAACCCTTCCTTCGTCAGGACTATATTAAGACACCCTAAGATACAAAATAATGACACACATACATGAATACTAAGGTGTTGGTGAGGGAGCCGACCAAAGGGGAAGGGGTAATTAGGTGTTTTTCGGGAGGTTCACTGGAAAAATATCTAGAATAGGATTATAAGATAAATTTACTAGAATTAGTATTTAGGGATTTTCAGACCTATTGACCTTACACATAGTGAAATTTTCGCCTGCGGCGGCTTCTTTATAAGAGTTATGTTTGATATTTTGTTCCGTTTCCTTCAAAAGTATAAATCTCGCCTTAAGTGTGTTGATTTTCGGTTATTGAGGGGCTCCAGCCCATAGGTTGCTTTGAGGCATTAAGATGGCGAATCATAATGTCTTAACGTACAGTCCAACCTGTGTATGGAAAAAAAACTCATTAAAATTAACACCCGATGATGATTATTCGACCGGATAACATCATATTTGTACCTTGACTCTCTCGCTTGAGATCAAAGGTTCCTGCGGCGCATTCAAAATTTACCTATTTCTTAAAACTGGCACTAAAGTAAAGGTCACCGGTAACACGTATTCTGTACTTTGTGGAATAGCACGTGTTCTTGCCTTTCATATCATAGAAATGTACTTTTATTATTCTTATTTTGTAGTAACTATCGTATACAATAACACAAACTGTATCTATATTACATTCTTGATGTACTTATATTTCTATACTTACCATTTCTGTCGCTACATGGCGCTGCTCCCCAATTCAAACACGATAAATATTGAATTGGGCACTTGTTGTTAAATAAATTTATACTTTTGTTGTAATTAGATATTATGATATATCTGTACTATTAAATATTTCATATGTATTTATATTAAATAATAAAAAATAAAGATAATCAAAACAAGTAAGATCTCCTTTTATTACTATCTAAACGTGATACTCCCAGAAATAATGAAGAGGAATATACAAGCCAAAAATATTACTTCAAGCTGTGTCTTATATAACCACGAATATTGCTAACGGGGCATAAAAATCGCTTGGCAAGCGAAGTCTAGAAACGTTTGATGTAAGCGCAAAAGCGGTGTTTATTTTTGTGAATATTTTACTAAGAAAAAAGTTGTCACAAATCATCCTAGCTAAAAAGTCACTAACTAACCATCACGCTGTTTATCATCATATCCCCGGGGGTAGGCAGAGAGGGCGGACCGCCAAACAACTTGATCTTGGCATACACTTCTTGCTTTATTCGCATTTATTACATGTTATTCCGACGTCTGACATGACCCGGCACTAGTATTTGATTCACTTGATCGTGCCATGTATTCATCGTCCACCCTTAATAATAATAATAATAATAATTTGATGATTTTTATAGCGCCGATTTTGTGAAAAATCACCTAAATATTACTTCCTATTCTTTATCTAATTATGTACAAACAGATACAGAAAAACATACTTACCTGGCAGGTCGCTTCAGATGAACACAGTTTTATTAGAAAATTTAAGTATAGAGACGATAGTTTTACAGTATTTTACAGCTATTTTATCCTCCTTTTCTATTGATGTTACATTTATTAGAAGATTGGTGGCACAATAAGAGTTGTATTTATTGATCCTTATTTTCTCCTTACACCCCTTTCTTCGTTCATTCGCTCTACATGGCCAAACCATAACTAGAATTTTTTTTAAACTTGTTTCTTATGATAAATTATTTTGTAGTTTACGCTTATATTTTTACTAACGTAATCAACAATTTTATTTTAATTCTAATCAAGCGAAACTATAGAAAAATCTTCAATTTATCTAAAGCCTATTTTTTTCTTTTTTATGATGGCAGCCGATTCGTAGTAAAGTTAATCGAAATAGTGATTTCACTGATAGCTTCGCCTTAATTGCTTAACTCTCTTAAGGGTCAATATGAAATCACAGATCCCTGTAGTGCCTCTGCGCTCCGTGACCGATCCACAGTGCTTTGGCCTCGTTCACTTCGATCAGGTGTCCCGGGCACTTGATACTTGGCACTTTGAGCATGTGACCTTAAAAACCAGTGATCCCCCTCACCCAGCCACCAGCCACCAGCCGCTCAGTGGATCAACTCTTACTTTTAAGTGCGCCGAATTAAAACCGCTAATCGGAAAAGAAACGTGAAAAAAACTCGCCACCTGATTAGTACCTAGTACCTACTAGTAGCTACTTGTTGGCATTGACAGTGGCGTTGCCATATATTTACATGATCGAAGGCAACCTTAATAATAATAATAGTTACAGTTTATTATAACGCAGTTTTGTGATAGTTCATCTCAAGTGCGCTTAGACAAACATAATTTCTTCCAATTCCGAAATGTAATAAAATAATGGGACAATTCAAGTATGAATATCTTGGAATCACTTTTTTTTTATTCTTTGCTAGAACAAATCTGGAACATAAACAACAATTTAAATGATTTTAAATTTCACCTTAAAAAACAAACTGAAAATATTTACTGAATAATATGACATATAAATAAACAAATAACAAACAAACAAAATAACACACCCCTTATCTACAGTTCCAACGAACAGTGTCGGATGTGCAAATGGTAACTTCTTATTAGAGCTGTTTAAAGTTTCGTTTTTATGGGTTTAGAGTTTTTTATCTACATATTTATTGTTTTTGATATAATGATATATGGTGTTTTTTTTATATTTTGCATAAACCCCTATTTATTTCATTCAAAAAACGTATTATTGCAACTACAGCTCTTATGCAAAGTTACCAATTTACACATCCGACATTGTTCGTTGGAACCGTCGTTATATAAATATTATTATTTAATTGTAACATACTACTTCTGAAAAATGTTGTAAGTTTTATTTTGTTTCTTGTAAATGATGCTACATTTCTTTTTTTAATATAAATAATTTTTTTAAATAAAATTTTAAAAAACTTAACCTAATTTTACATGGATAATTGTATGGGGGGAATTGAAAGAGGTGGTCTTGGGAGGAAAAATATGTAATCTGAAAGTATATTTATTGCCTGTTGAGCCGGTCCTGATTGCTAATTGTCAAAGGAAGCGAAGCTAGCAGTCCACAATGGAGTGCTGATACCGACCCTTAGGTATGCCAGTGATTCAGAAGAAGGATGAAAGTCGTTTGAATCCTGTAAATAGTAAATTAGATCCGTGAGACTTATGTGTGGTTTAGAGGGTTTGGGAACGCAACGCTGATGAACGAACAATGAAGAGTGTAAGGAGAATAAATTACGCGATTGTTAATGTAGAAGTCGGAGGCGCCCGGGGAAGACATTGCACGATCAAGTGAACCAAATACTTGAGTCCGGCAATAAATACGCCCATAAAAAGTTATATATGATCATTTTTTATTGAACAGTAAAAAAAAATAATTGAAGACACGGCTATGGATATTTTAAGGAACTTTTCGATTCTGAATAGCGGTCTTTCGCCAGAACGATACTGAGAGTATCTTCCACTCTGAAAAGATGTCGTATAATTCAAATTCTTCTCGATCTTTGAAAGTTTTAATTTTTTTTTGTTACTTGCATGGTCGGTTTTTAACGTTACGAATTTTTTTCTTGCAAATTTGGGGACCTAAATACATTCTTATGATAATATATTGCGGACCCCAGGGCTCTTGCTCTCGCTGCCCCCGCGGCCTCCACGCCACTGCTGTTTCACCTGGACTCGACTAGAAATATTTGCGTACAATTTTTTTGTATTGCCCTATTAAAAAATACCGTAAAAGCATTATTTTATTTCTTGTCTGAAATTGACTTTATGTAAATCGCTTTTATATTTATCGTTTTCAATTTCAATAATTTAATTATTCGATATATTATTCAATACATAAACTATCAAAACCGTTCCGTTGTTTTTTTTAGTAACACGTTCGGATTCGATACAGTTAGGCTATTTCGTTGATATAGTTACTTTACCGTTTACATTTATCCTCAGTTTTTTATCAAATTTCTGAAATAAAAATGCATTTTGGTTTTTCAATTTTTTTTATATTTAAGGTTACGACCCACTTTTATAAAATTTGAACAAAATTAAACACTCCTTATGCAGGTGGCGAAAAGGTTGAAATTATTGCTTAACACCGGCCGCTCCGTTTCAATTTTCGCAAAAAAAAAACATCACCAAAATTCATGTTTTTTTTATTATGTATAATTATTAAAATGTTTTACGTTCATATTAAAGTAAATGTGTGTATATATATATAAACGATTAATACAACGATATCTGAAAATGGGTTCGTATGTAAGACATTTTTCACTTTAAGCTTTTTTTTATGTCTGTTACTTTATTTTTTTTTAAGCTTATAAAAAGACTCAGACCAAAAAAATGGCCTGTTAAATAAAAGGCCAAAGTGTGTTCTACTTGCAGTATTTAATTAAATCATTTATGATTTTTCTGGACTATCCAATTTTCAAACCAAAAACATAAGTTTTTGCATTACCTCCCATTGCATCGCCCAAGTTATTAAAAATCGTGTGTTTTTGCTTTGAATATTTGATCGCTCAGAATTTTTACAGATGGTTTAATTAATTATTTCGAGAAGAACAAATGATTTAACCGGGTATTCTAACTCTTGTATTTAATAAATGATCAACTTTTCTATAAGGCTATTTAGCGATGTAAATCAAATGCTTTTTCGCAAAAATTTTAAAAAGATACGTTATTAGATTTTTTTAAATTTTCAAATTGGTCTCTGAATGTCGACCAAATGGAAGGTCTTCCCAAGAATGTGGACCCAGCACATTAAAAGCTCTGTCTCCAAATATAATCAAGTATGATGGCGCCAGCTCGTTCAGTACTTTAAGCGGAATATACAAGCCAAAATTATTGTCACAAGCTGTGCGCCTTATGTCACCACGAATACAGATAATAGACATAAAATTCGCTTGGCAAGCGGAGTCTAGAAATGTTTGTTGTATCGCAAAAAGCGGTGTTTATTTACATTGTGAAGAAATAATTTTATCTATAAAGCATTATTTTTATAAACTTGTTTCTTACATGCGTTCATAATTTTCTAATGACAAAAATGTTATTTAGTGGTTTACGCTTGTATTTTTAGAATGTTTTATTTTAATTCTTACGTAGGAAATTTCTAGGATAATGTTCGATTTATCCAAAACATATTTTTTTGGTTTTCGTCTGCACTGCACGGTGCCGGTAGACGTGAATAGACCTTTATTTTTAATAAAACTTGATTGTGTGTTTGTGTCCAAAAAGCGTGACTATAGCCCCCACCTAACTACAAAGATGCGCGCGCAGCGTACTTAACCGAAAAAATAGAAAAGATTCTAATCCGGTCAACTTAATTGCTACTTATTGGCAAATTACTACTTTCCACTTAACGCACTAATAATAATATATGTTAACTGATCATTTTACGTACAAATCATTTTAACAGTTCGCTTGATTGTTTTAACATCTTCTAAGTTGGACACTAGCTACCTCGCTCGAAATTCAGCTAAACAGCGCTGTAATACATTTCCCTCGTTACATTGTTTATTGGTTTATTAATTTTAAATTAGTAATAAATAACTGAAGTTAAAATAGTGATCGGATTTTTGACAACCAACAACAAAATGCCAAACACCTTGGTGTTGTTATAGTAATGACATCTTTTTATTCCAAATTATTAAATATCTACAATATTCTATCAAATTGTATGTTTTTTTTATTCCCAATTTCTGAAACAATCACTTGAATCTTAACTGCCAAACATTTATTTTCTGACAGGCAATAAATAATGACAATTTTCTAATCGCTCATTTCCTATTGCTAATTACGTTTTACCATTGACATGATGGGGTCATTGGGGTTCAGTAGAAACAGGTAACTTCGTTGAGTGTCAAGTATTTTATTAAGTCACAATCTAAAATACATTCTTAACTGGTAGGTATTGTGGGTCACTTAATTACACGAACTGTTTTTTTACGGGTAATCTGCACACGGTCCAGTGGGGAGATTACCAGTCGTCTCGATGTTCAGGTGGTACTTCCGGTAGGGGGAGGTTTTGGTGCTGGGCGGACACGCGTTTCGGCTTTCACTTGACGACCGGTTTCAGACGGTTCAAGAGGATGATCAGCAGGATGCCAGAGGCGCTCGACTGCTGTCCGGTGGTGATTCCTGCGGTGGTGGATATGTGCCTTGCTGGGATCACGGCGCTGGGAGGCAGGAGGCGAAGGGCACTCGACTGCACTCGAACGGTGGGCGTTGGGGTTCGGCGGTTCCTGCCGAGTTTTCCCGCAGCGTCTCAGGCTGGGGATGCAAGTGGCCTGCTTGCTTTGTAGGAGACGGGAGTCTCGACTACGACCACTGGCCGGACGGTCTCTACTGACTCGTCTCTGTCCACTACTGACTTTGCTTCGGCCAAAGTCCCCCTTTTTAATCCCATCCGAACTATTCTTCGGGTTCCTTCGCGAACTACGAACTGTGGCTCGGTGGCTTTTAATTAGTTCGCTGTTAATCCCTTTAACTGCCCTTTTCTGGCGACTGCGAAATTCCCGGGATTTAAAGCCGGGCGTTTGTAAATTACCCTCAGGTAGACGGACCTCGGGTACCGTGTTAGGGATTAGCATAAATCGGTGTTTCCCGCACTTATGGCTTGTATCAATCCACCCCGGTTTCTTGCGGTGAAACAGCGCTGCTTTTAATTTCCACCCCGGCTTCTTGATGTCTTTATAGAGTTCCTCGCTGGAACTTGGTGTTGTGTACTGTCGTATTTCCAATTTCTCTGATTTGCAGGATTCGATCGGCAATATCTCCGTCTGCTGTTTGTCGCTGGTTTCCATTATGATGCTGCTAGGTATTATTGTTTGCGGTACATCAGCCATTTTCACTTCTGCCGAGTGTACTATTTGGTATACCTCGGTAGGTCTCACTTCCATAGGGGACGCATCTTCTGCGTACTTGTTTTCAATGACGTCATAGGCCGGCGTCGCTACAGGCGAAGTTGATTGAGGCTCTATTTCTGATAATTCACTTTGGATAGGTGAATCTAACTCCGGTGAAGCGCCAACATTAGGAAATATGGCAGATTCCTCGTTATTGGCTGTCTCCGCCGCCGTGTTTATCTCCAGTTGACAAGGCGGTGAGGCAGTTTCTTCTTCTTCGATGATTTGTGGTGTTGCCTCTGCGGTATGCAGAAATTTTTCTAACGGAAAATTGCACCACCAATTAACTATCTCCCGGAACCTTTCCCAATCAAGTGGTCCTTTGCTTTCGATTATTTGACCCCACGCCATAGAAAATGCTAAATTCACGCCACGAAATTGACTTATCGCTATGTCACACTTCTCGCCTTCTGGAACTTTCCATGTTTCGAAATATATCTCACACTTATTTGAAAATATTTTCCAATCGTCAATATCTTGTCTCGCGAATTCCGCTGTTAGTGGTGGTCTGATATCTTCGCTTGATGAGGGCGCCACAAGGTTTTCAGCCGAACCTTGAAACGGCCTGTAATTATAATCGTTCAGGCGTGATGGTGAGTTCGCTTCTTCGTATCGGGGTTCCTCGTAATAGCACGAGCGATGATCGTCCCTCTCAGATGATTCTCGATTATCTCCATCATCACACTCGCGATAATACGGTCGCTCTCTAGAAGGAGATCTATAGTGCTCCTTCTCTCTTGATGAACAATCCTCGCGTCCATATTGTGGTTCATCGTAATAGCGCGAGCGATGATCGTTCCTGTCAAATGGTTCTCGATAATCTCCATCTTCATACTCGCGATAATATGATCTCTCTCTTGAAGGAGATCTATGATGCTCCTTCTCTCTTGATGAATAATCCTCGCGTCCATATCGTGGTTCATCGTAATAGCGCGAGCGATGATCGTCCTTCTCAGATGATTCTCGATAATCTCCATCCTCATAATCGCGATAATGTGAACGCACTATTGAAGGAGATCCATAATATTCTTTCTTTCTTGAAGTATCATTCCCGCGTCTGTATCGTGGCTCATCGTACTCACGATGATATGATCGCTCTCTTGAAGGGGATCCATAATATTCCTTCTCTCCCGACGTATAATCTCCGCGTGCTGGCGACCTCCATTTATCATCATCCCTGCTGGAGCGTTGGCTTATGCTTGACGGTGAGCGGCGGCGTGAACTATGACTAGACCTGACATGCGGTTTAGCATCGTTATTCTTGTTGGAGAAATAACTCTGCCAGAGATGGCTGAATTTAGTTCTCGGCGGAGACCAAGCATCGAAATATCGGTCTATTTTTCTTCTGGGCGAGACGCGCTTAGGCGACGTGTAATGTTTTCTTGCTCTAGAACGCTGGTTTTTGGGGGCGACATGGTCCGTATGTCGGCTGCTTTGTTTACCTGAGGCCGAGGGTTTGTCCCGGCTCTTGTAAACGGTACGGCTAGAGTCACTTTCACTTTTACGCGGCATTTTTATGATCACTGAAATTTAAATTTTGAGTCTGAAATTACACTGCACTTTTGAATTTACTGAACCCGATCTCAGGGTGTGGGTACGAATTCAAATCTGTCCCATAGGGCAGTTTTTTCAAACACGAAATGAATCCACGTTGGCGCCAATTGACATGATGGGGTCATTGGGGTTCAGTAGAAACAGGTAACTTCGTTGAGTGTCAAGTATTTTATTAATTCACAATGTAAAATACATTCTTAACTGGTAGGTATTGTGGGTGTCACTTAATTACACGAACTGTTTTTACGGGTAATCTGCACACGGTCCAGTGGGGAGATTACCAGTCGTCTCGATGTTCAGGTGGTACTTCCGGTAGGGGGAGGTTTTGGTGCTGGGCGGACACGCGTTTCGGCTTTCACTTGACGACCGGTTTCAGACGGTTCAAGAGGATGATCAGCAGGATGCCAGAGGCGCTCGACTGCTGTCCGGTGGTGATTCCTGCGGTGGTGGATATGTGCCTTGCTGGGATCACGGCGCTGGGAGGCAGGAGGCGAAGGGCACTCGACTGCACTCGAACGGTGGGCGTTGGGGTTCGGCGGTTCCTGCCGAGTTTTTCCGCAGCGTCTCAGGCTGGGGATGCAAGTGGCCTGCTTGCTTTGTAGGAGACGGGAGTCTCGACTACGACCACTGGCCGGACGGTCTCTACTGACTCGTCTCTGTCCACTACTGACTTTGCTTCGGCCAAAGTCCCCCTTTTTAATCCCATCCGAACTATTCTTCGGGTTCCTTCGCGAACTACGAACTGTGGCTCGGTGGCTTTTAATTAGTTCGCTGTTAATCCCTTTAACTGCCTTTTTCTGGCGACTGCGAAATTCCCGGGATTTAAAGCCGGGCGTTTGTAAATTACCCTCAGGTAGACGGACCTCGGGTACCGTGTTAGGGATTAGCATAAATCGGTGTTTCCCGCACTTATGGCTTGTATCAATATAATACGAAAGTTAACACAGAATCTCGTTGTTATAGTCTATTGTTATATTTCATTCAATCTTCACGTTATTAACACGATCCTATCTGCTACGACACCGCGATCCGTGACTAAAGTTTACCGATCAAAGTGTCCGACCATTTCATTTGTGTTCGACGTAAGGGAAAATTGCACGAACGATTGCGAAGCGTTCGCCCAACTCGCTCGGCTTGAGGCTCGCCGTCACGTAACGCTGAACTTCCACGTTATTTATTATTATTATTGTTGTGCAGTCTTTACCGCAGTTTCAAACTATTATTTTATAATAGTAAAATTTGTACAAAGAAATGCTATCCAAGTCGTGGACGGTGTAACAATCCTAAACATTGCGATTAAATGGGGAAACTTGAAATTTGTTTCAATGAGGCTGTCTCCTACAACGGAATTTCATGTTATCATATTATGGCATCGCGTCTGGGTCTCATCCGGGCGTCGTGAGTTCAATTCCTCGCCTGGCTATGTCCTCCATCACGACACAAGCAAGATCTTCCGGTTACTAAGATGGTAGTAGGAGATTTTATCAATTATTGCTAGGTTATCCATAAGCCGGGAATGTTTGTCGTAATTAAAAAATTACAGAATGAATGCTGAGGACCGATTTTTTGAAAATTACAGGATGGTACCTAATATGAAGTCGTCAAAATGATGATATTGGCGCTGCCATAGATTGCACAGGCGCGGAAGTATCCGTTACCGTAGATATTCATCTCGTGAGGGTATGCTGTAGAAGCTGAGTTGGCATCGCGTCTGGGTCTCGTCCGGGCGTCGTGAGTTTAATTCCTTGATTGGCTATGTCCTCCATCACTACTCAAGCAACATCTTCCGGTTACTAAGATGGTAGTAGGAGATTTTCTTAAATATTTCTAGGTTATTCATGAGCCGGGAATGTTTGTCGTTATTCAAAAATTACAGAGTGCTGAGGACCGAATTTTTAGAATTTTTGGAAATTACAGGATAGTACCAAATATATAAGCCGTCAAAATGGTGATATTGGCGCTGCCATAGATAGCACAGGCGCGGCAGTATCCGTTACCGTAGATATTTTTCTCGTATGCTGTAGAAATGAGATCTCCGATGCGAATGTGTGCTAAAACCATGTATGATCGTTTGCTTTGGGCATGTAGAGCGAATGAACGACGAACGGAGTATAAAGAGAATATATGACGCGAGTGTGAATGGAAGAAGAAGCCGGGGACGCCCGAGGAAGACATGGCACGATCAAGTGAGTCAAATGCTTGAGTCGGACCATGTGAGAAGTCAGAATAACGGATGAGAATGTATAAGACGATGTATGAATGTGAATGAAGTAAGAAATGTATGCCAATATTGAGCTGTTTGACGGTCCGTCCTCTCTGCCTACCCCTACGGGGAATGACTTCTGACATGACCCGACTCGAGTATTTGATTCACTCGATCGTGCCTTGTCT
This sequence comes from Halesus radiatus, assembly GCA_022606495.2. Lineage (NCBI taxonomy): Eukaryota > Metazoa > Arthropoda > Insecta > Trichoptera > Limnephilidae > Halesus > Halesus radiatus. Next base: position 45,708 of record JAHDVE020003761.1, on the reverse strand, counting down.
TCCTCGGGCGTCCCCGGCTTCTTCTTCCATTCACATTCGCGTCATATATTCCCCTTACACTCCGTTCTTCGTTCACTCGCTCTACATGCCCAAACAATCTAAGCGTCCCTTTCTTAATCTTACTCATTATGCTTACTTCAGCCTTGCATTCTTTAACATTTTTCACACGATCATAAATAGTTTTGCTACACATTCGCCTCAGAGATCTCATTTCTACAGTATTCAGTCAACTTTCATCCTTCCTCTGGGAGGTATCAGCAGTGCATTCCAGTAGGTGTAATTCTCTCCATGTGTAATTTCGTTATGTAACCGATCAATGGCATAATTTCGAGTAAAACCTTTTACGAAACTTTAACAAATATTGTTAGCTTGATTGGCGTGCATTCCCACCGCATAATACTTGACCGGTGTGTTCTCATTGTTTTAAACGTAAACAATTTGAAGATGCTTGTAATGGTAATGGTAATGGTAATGGGTCTATCTTACTTTCAAAATCGTGATGGACGCCGAAATCGTTATTACAACTAAGAATTTCAGGCCATTAAACTGGTCTCTATGATTGAATATGCGCCAGTATTAATGTACGTTTTTTTATTACTCTCTTATTACTTGCATTTAAGTAATCACAAGGTTAGCGCTGATTCTGTAAAAAAGAAAATTAATTTTTCACTTATTTAACTAAAATTCACTATTTTTTATTGAGGGTATGTAAAATATTTTTCCGCGTGTGAAGTAGGAAGGGGGTGAGGCGGCTGTCGTTGCCGCCCGAATCCTTCCGACCGCGGGCGAACTCGACGAACGGCTGCCCGCAGCATTTTAGTTGCCGGCCTGCCAACTTCATTTGCTCTTTGAGTTTTTTAACACTAAAAAAGCCAATTTACTCGAATATTGATTATGGTAGAACCGATAAAAGGTTACACCATTGCTTTTTCTATTTGTTTCCAGAACGACATGTCCAGTCATGTAGGCATTTTGCATTTATCATTGGAAATCTATACCCTGCGAGCGCTTGTAATCAGCTGAAGCCCGTTTTATCTCTATGATGCCAATTGGCCGCATGTTGTTGCCCATATTTCGACCGATGATTTTTACTCCATTTGTATACCACCATGTTATTTTGTTATTTTATCTTCAGAAGGAACAACTTATTTTTAAGTACACCTATGCTTCTTTCTTTTTAATGTCGTCTGGAAGGCAATTATATAAATTGCCCCCCTCGTAGCTAATGGATTGCTTGCCATATCTTGTATTATGGTGTTTAAACGTATGTTATCACGTTTCGATGGTGTAATGGTCAGCATAATTGCCTTCCAAGCAGTAGATCGGGGTTCGATTCTCGGCCATGACAATATTTTAAATTTTTCTATGCTCTTTTCCTCGTGTTTTTTTCTCACGGTTTTGCGCTAGGTATTTAAAAAAAAATATGATTTTTACTCGTTAATGACGAATTAAGTATAAATATAACTTAATTTGGGCATGCGGACACCCCCACAACACACTTCTTTAGTTTTATCTCTACAGTGCATCGACCTAAATAAGAATTTCGGACACTTCTGCAATAACCTCGCGTGTCGCATTTTTATTAGAAATCGCCATGCCTAATTTGAAAACAGGGTTTTTTGTCGTGGGTGTGCCGGTAAGATATAAACAATACTATAAAAAATACCTTTCAATTTAAAATTTAAAATTAATCCGAATAAGAAATAAAATAATACTGATGTTATTACACTTGGAGCTATGGCGATGTTTTTCTCCGATAGACTGGGAGCTCACAACACATAAACCCTACGTCATCGGTTTAACAGAGGTGTGAACACTTCTTTGCGATAATGAGCTTACAGTAAAGCTTTGGAAAGCTAGTCTGCTCACTGTGAGCCTGTTACTTTTGCCAGTAGTAAACAACAAAAAATACGAAATTTCCAGATTGTTCATCCAGACAATTCGCGGCGAGCGCATGAGTCGTTACCAACTAGCAAATAAGTTAATAAATACGTAATTGAAAAATTTATTAAATAGTCACAATTAATTTCATGTTTTATCGTCTTAATTATCCCTTTCTACGTAACTTTTTTCTTTTAAAATTGTTTATTTGCTGTGTTGCTGCGTAGACGAACCTAATGTGGAAATCTAGGCAACAGCTATTCTTTGGTTTCATTCATAGATAATAGAAACAAATGGAAATATGACATGGAAGCGTGCCGATCGTCGCCGAGCTACGATTAAATTACACGGACTATCAAAGTGGCGTAGCCATTGAAAGTTACGTCATTTGTAAATAATAATAAAAACGTTTATTTGTCAGTAAGTTTTTATTGAACGTACCTTATTTTAAAATATAATTTAGTTCAAGTAATTGTCAAAAAGGTCATAGCTCAGCTATACATTCCAGAGCCCGGAGCGCAGCTGGTTTTCAGCAGTGCCTACAAAAATTAAATGAAATTAGTTACATTAAATATCCACATTTTAATAAAATCAAAACAAAATTATCCGAGTAGATAGGTAGGTATTTAAATAGAAGCAAATGCGGGGCGCCGTTGTGTGTACACGCGTATTTACGATTTACAGTAATATGAGTGAATGATTTGGCGTTGTGTGCGATTTCATTCTAATAATAGTTCATGGCAAATCTATCTTGCGATGACATAAAATTTACCTTCAAATATCGTATGTACCTTCTTTAACTGTTTATAATAGCAAAAGTACCGGACTGACAGTCGGCAAATCGGTATTTTCTACTCTACTGTTGTGGTCGGCGAAGCGGCTCGGTTGAGTGAGCCGGATCACTAAACCAGCTCTTTGTAGTGTACTGGTTCGGTGATCCGGCTCGATTGAACCACGGTTCGCATCCCCCCGCACCATGCCCTGTCCTTCGCTCCCTTGGCCCTCCTAAAGACGTCCTTAGACGCTCTTACACGATACTTTTTTCGTCCAGTTTTCATGTGGATTGTCTTTACAGAGAGCTGATTTAGTGATTCGGCTCACTAAACCGAGCCGCTTCGCCCACCACTACTCTACTGTCGACCCCTATCTAAGACTAATTCTTTATGTACAACATTGATAACAAGTCTATCCACCTACTGGAAGCATTAGTATGTGAGTTGGCGCTGTTATTTAAAACACTGCATAGAAATTACTTACATTTTATTGCAGCATATTTTTTAATTTGTACAAGTTTTTTGCAAAATATGAGAACTACAACATAGTCTATGGTTTCGGCGAAATACGGCCCACCTAAAAATCGCCGCCCTATGCAGCTGACTAGGTTGCCTAGGTGTAAATACGGCATTGCGCGTCTGTCGCATATTTGATTCGTGAAATTCTACTAAAATACATCCATTGTATTAAAACGTGCCGCGTAGTGGAATAGATTGCGTTAAAAAGCACCAACATTGAAAAGGTTCGTCAATTTTCCCAACAAAGTGGTTTCGTTTGTGTTTTTTCGATGATGTAGGGTTATGTGTTGCGGGCTCCTAGTCTACAAGTTGTGTGGGAGAAAAATACTTATTTTGTGGGACGAGAATGGACATATCAATTTGTTTATGTGTTCGCATGTTAATCCATTAATTTAATGGTTATTTGAACAGAGACCTGGTACTCGTATGATGGATGTGAACTTTACTTTATTGGAGGCATTTCCAAATGAGTAGTTGTTTTACTGCCTTTTGTTTCAACCTACGATTTTAATGTTTAATGGTAATTTAGTCATTCCAATGCAATAAACAAATTTATATGCTGAGGCAGAGCTGTACATAAAATATTCATTCTTCGTAGATTTTCGAATTCTTTTTTTAACCCATAAATTCAACCGGGTAGGTATCTTTTAATTTTACTATATAAATCAATATTCAAATAACTTTTTTTTATATTTAATTATATTCACAAAATATATTATTTTATTTTATGTTACCACTGGATGGATTATTTGCTATAAGACGGCCCAAGCTAGCGTAGCGAGTAGGGAACAGCTTTATCAATTAATTCCATTAATATAACATTATTTGTGAAACTGTCAAAAATATTATGTACGCAATATCAAATTGTTATCAAAATGTAAATAAACCGTATATCTATCTATCTAATTATTACGAATTGCAATCATTATAATACGATGCAATATTTTTTATTTTATTTTATTAATTTTTGGGAAAATTAACAGCAAATTCATAATTTACATATATATGACAATAAATACAATATATCATGTCAATTATAAATTTTCTACTGCTGATGATACATACTATGAGTAAACTGTGACAATATGCATTTTTACATCAGTTTTCTTAGACTTATGTCAGTCGGGGGGGAGGGTGGAGCGGAACATAGGAGTGGGATAAAGGTATAATGGACAAGAGTAAATGAAAAGGTGGTATAAGTTATCTATTTTTTTTTAATTAAATGTAAATCAAATTTAATAATGTTATTATTAAGTTTTTCAAGTATTTTTAATTGTTATTATTGTGACAGCTGTTTCGGCGTTTAAGGCCATTTTCAAACTGTCCTTAAACGCCGAAATATCTGTCACAATAATAACAACTAAAAATACTCGCAGAACTTAATAATAACATTATTAAATTTTATTTACATTAAATTAAAAAAAAAATTAAATGGAGTTCTACGAATTAAACACAAAAACAATTAATAGTAGGTTATCTAGTTTGACAGCAGTCGTATAATGAATTTTAATTTAATTATTTCCGAGGAAAAAACTCTAGGAAAGCATATATTGAAGAAAGCTACAGTGATCAGTCGGCACTTCAGTGAAAAATTAGATTGAAGTTGGACAGAATAAATTTGACTCCTCGCTTCCATTTTTTTTTATTGTTATTAGTTGACCGGTTAGTCGCTGAGTAGACAAATCCGTCGGTTTCCCACTCCTCAGTGTGAATGCCGGAAACTACATTAACGGAGGACTGAACGCGATTGGCGCTAACAAAAAGTTGTCCAAAGAAGCGAAGCTAGCAGTCCACAATGGAGTGCTGATACCAACCCTGATTTATGGCAGTGAGGCATGGAATTGGCAGAGTAAGGATTAAAGTAAACTGAATGCCGTTGAAATGAGATCTCTGAGACGAATGTATGGTAAAACCATGTATCGTGTGAAAAAGCTTGTAACGTAGCTTGTGTAAGCGTGTACGCTGCTGATGTAAGTGTAATGAGTAAAATTAAGAAAGGGACGCTTAGATGGTTCGGGCATGTAGAGCGAATGAACGAAGAAAGAAGTATAAGTAGAATGTATGACGGGAATGTGAATGGAAGAAGAAGGCGGGGACGCCCGAGGAAGACATGGCACGATCAAGTGAATCAAATACTTGAGTCGGCCCATGTCAGAAGTCAGAAGAACAGAAGAGAATGTATGAGGCGTTGTATGAATGTGAATGAAGCAAGAAGTGTATGCCAAGATCGAGTTGTTTGGCGGTCCGTCCTCTCTGCCTACCCTTGCGGGGTAACGGCGTGATGGTTAGTTAGTTAAGTTTCCAATTCTTCTTCTAAATAAGTCCTCCATGCACAAGCAACGTTTTCCTTCACTTGTACTTCCTTTCGCAAATATTATTAGAGTTATGTAATTCTAATTATCCACTGTTTTCATTTCCTCATTGTGCTATTGCAAATTGCAGCTTTGCCAATACCCCTGTTAGTTTTCCCACTTTTCCACCAAATCCGCACTTATCCGCAGTAATGATACATTATGCCATATTCAGTGTGAAATTATATTGTGTTTCGTTCCAACCTTCCTGTATTTATAGCTTAGCATACCTGGCATGTGCAGTAGGCCGTCAGTGTATGGAGAAAAAAATGGAAAATTGTTCGTTCCATCATCAGGGCAAAATATATACTAAACAATATTATAAAATTATTATTTTCTAGACCATGAATTCGCTAATTATATTATTTCAAACAATCATAGTTTTTATACAAATACAGGGATCAATATTCTTCACAAACGCTTAGATAATTCATAAGCCTTGGAAATTAAGAAATCCCCTAATAGTAAAGTGTCTATTATTAGCAATAAAAACCTATCTTACATCCCCATTTTAAATATATTTCCTTTCACCCCTCCCTCAATCTCTATCTCTTCCTTCACTCTTTACTAATCCTTAGTCACGCCCCCACTCCCACTATGATACCTAATATGTATGTTCTGCCATAATTTTTCTAATATTATATATCTAATATAGTATATCTTGCCCTGATGATGGACCCGTTGTTCTGAAACCGGTTGGCGTTAAAAATAAAAACTGGTTAGACAAAAGTTTTATTATTTCTTATAGTTATAATGGATAACCACAAAGTGATAGCTTCATACAATAGTGTATTTATTTTAAATTGTAAATTAGTGCAAATTATGCAGCTCCAAATTATTCAAAAAATGAGGGCCCACCCTATCGCACAGTGGACACATCATTACGCCTAGGTATTTACCTTACCTGCATAGTGTTCTATGTGGTATATATTATTATCTGTTATCTATAGTACAAGTAGTTATTATGTCTTAGGCTCCATTGGCGGTCTCTGTCTATGGTCCAACGGATCCGATTCCTTTCACCGCCGTCATGCCCCGCTGCTGCAGTCTCATATTTGATATTCTATCGGTCATGCTTTGCCAACTTGGTGTCGCGGTCCATTCTTGTTTCTTTTCATTCGGATAATATACCTAATCCTAGTATTTTTTCGCCATCCGTGTCTGATTCAACAACTTCCAGATTTTCCCCTCCCCTCGCAGTGAACGGATCTTGAATCGTCGTATAACGGTCACCACCCAAAAAATACACGCTTTGTAGTCTGCTAACGCAACAAATGCTACGAATGATTTATCGGTAAATTCTATACGGATAGACAAAAATTTCACACTGTAATCTATCATACTCCATATGAAATGCATACTGGAATTTTAGTTAAAACCGCTGACATCAGAACTAAATTTGCCTTAACGCTCCATTTCGACGGACGGAGAAAAATGTCACGTGACACCCATTTTGGCACTAGCCTAGTTCACTGCCGTCCACGTTTATTTCGCGTGATTTTGACTGCGGTTAGCAAAGTATAAAGCGATTTTTTTTTAAATTAAAAAACCTTTGTAACTTTTTTTCACATATTTATTTTCAACCGGGGAACTCACTCCCGACATCGATGCTATATATACCATAGATTTAGTATTCATTGTGCCAGTCCGGCGATGCCCGTGATAGGCTGAAACCGGACCGGTCGAAAATAAATATGTGGAAAAAAGTTACAAAGTTTTTTTTTTTCTTTTTTAAATCATTTTAATATGGAATTCCACTATGAATTGAAATAATTAAATTATAAAACATTTATAAAATGGTCACACCAAATACTCTATCAAAATGTTAGGGTTTTTGTAAACTAGCCGAACCTTTTTTACTAATTTATTGTTTTCCTTAAATTGGAAACACGCCTAGCTCTCCCTTCGCCCTCCTTATTTTGGTTTCTGCCCCTTGCATCTCTATGTATTATTTGCTCTGTGGGTAAAACATTCAAAATTGCCCTCACTGGTTTTCAAACTGCACCTATTCTCAGACATTTTGATATGTATTTCATAAAATTTAAAATATTACAATTTGAAAGTTTTTGGCTTTTGCAACCTTACTCATTTTCTTAACTACCTGTATAGAATTTAGTATTGCTTTGGTTAGCAGCCTACAAAGTGATTTTTGGGCCCATTTTTAAATGCTGTCCCCTGTGGGACGCCAACGCGTATTACGGAGCTGCCACAATATACAAGGACCTTACTAATATTTAAAAAAAATATTACAAAATGGCGTTGATTGGTCATTTGATGATGCTCATCTCGACACAGGACTGTCCTAGTGAGATGAGTGGCTAATGTTTTTGTTTTGTTTTTAAATTTAATAATTATTAAATAAATAAATGTAACATTTAATGACAGTGTAACATTCTATGACAATGTAACATTTGATGACAATTAACGTTTGATGACAATGTAACATATTGTGAGAATGTAACATGATAATATTTGAAGCAATGTTTCGATGTTGATATGTGGTCTATCTCCAGGACGATATTCAAGTACCGACACTCCCACTCTGAACATTTGATGACAAGGTACCATTTGAATTTTTGTGAAAAACCCCAACCTGACTTCAATAGATCGGTATAATTCAAGTCACGGACAGCTGTTGTCTGTTTAAGCCGAGAAGGAAATGAGATAAGCCAGCATCAACATGAAAATGAAAGTAATTAACCAAGCGATGCATTTTGTAATGAAGAAAGCGGTGCAGCGGGTAATTCGGAAGAGGCAATGGCCGGAAAAAATATAAACACAACACTGTGACTGTACAGATACAGGAAACAGAGGATATCCATGTTAAGTATCAGTGAAACGTAAATAAATAATCGTTTTGTTTATTTGTACGGTCCATGAACCTGAGAAACTAACGCAAACATGGAAAAAATCAACTATGCGTATTTGAAGAGTCCTTACTCATTATTTAAGAAGAAGAGGGACGTCGGAGTGGGATTTTTTTTATTATTCCCAATGCGATAAACATAAGAAAATAGTTATACATGTATATATATATTTTTTTTAATGTCCCACGTTTGTTTTACAAAATATTTTTAAGTGTTGTATAGGTATTTTTATTGAAGGAATTACGAAATATCTTATAAAAGTAGAGCAATAAATCTACTCTGTGTCTCTAAGGAGTGGTAATTGAGTATTACAAAAGCATGGTCCGTAGAAACGCAAAAATTAAATTCCAAAAATTTCTTGTGAACTCTTTCAATGCACAAAATATAAGTTCGTGTGGGGCCCAAATTATAGAATTAGATTCCAACGCTGTCGTGTTGTATAATAACCTCAGTGTTTGCGTGTTGTAAAATTAATATGAATTTCGAATGACGAAGCCTAGAAGCTTGTATGCCCTGTGTTGAAAACTTCGAACGCGATTTACGCAATTGCCCCTTTTTAATTGCCTATTTTTGTCATAACACGGTAGAATTCTTACCTGCTAGGTTTGAAACCTTTGACCACTTTGTCTTCGGCAATACTGCATTAATTTAGTCATTCAATAATTTTTATTTCTGCATTCAGTGTCAATTTCGTCACTTGGCAATGTGGGTACTTCTACTTCACTGATTCAATGCTTGTTATTCGAAGATTAGTACATACACCGTTCAGTATAAATACACATTAAAATTTTCTAACGTTTCTACCGTACGATAAAAGAATAACGCGTTTCAACGGGTTTTTTTGTTAAGTCCTTAATTCGAGTAACATGTGATAAGCGACAGATGTAACAAAACAATCAGAAGTGCGCACTCGTGAATCATCTCACAGTGTTTATTTAGCATTGGAAAGAAAAAAGTGAAAAGATAAAATAATTGAAAAGTGGAATGACACTGCATTACTTACGTAACATAGAGAGATAATGAAATTCGAAGCGATTTACGCAAGAAATTCTGAGATGAGCAGACGGTTCATTACCAGTTATGACTAGTCAAAAAACAGAATCTTCAAGCAACGATGACAAACTATCAACAGATTATTTTATCATTATTACATTATTACGTAGTATATGGCAGAGGAATGTGTGGGAAACAGTATGTCCAAGATCACAATATGTGAAGAGATCAGAACAGGGTTCAGGAAGGAAGCAAGCATCATCAGTAGATAACGTGGAACGAATGGGTGATGAAATAATGGTAATCATTTTTTTTAATACAGCCAGTAGCGGTTCATGGATTATCTCACTGTATCAATCGGAGGAGCAAAAAACTCCCTCTTTTCTGTAATTTTAATGTATTTTTTCCTAGATCTAAAGGAATTTTATCATATCACTGCACCAGAGATTAGCGACCTAGCAACAAGATACAATTTGACGATTCTTTAAAGCGTCTGTGGCTGATGGTTATAAAAAAATGTTGTAAAATCGTAAATCTAAATTTACACAAGAAACTGATGATTTTTTTGAAATTTGAAGTGATTAACTTTTTTAATAACAACAACACGATAATCACAGAAAAAATCTATTGATTTTTGCAAAATACTATTCCGTACAAGTTTGGTGTTGTCTATCCGGACCTTGCGCTCTAATCCACTGAGCTACTGCTACCCCAATCCATCCCGTCATTTTTTATAGACCATGAGGTGTGAATGATGAAATGATAGTTATTATAAAATTTGAATTACTTAAAAATAAAAATGGAGTTCTACAAATTGTAATAATGATCTCCTAAACCAAAGATTGTCCATATGGGTCCCAATGTAGTTTCCATATGGGGATCGGTGTGGAAATGAGTTTCTGGTAAAGCTAGCATTAATTTCTTTCGAAATACAACCTTTCTCGGGTATAGCGATCAGAGTCGGTGACTGTGGCTCTGTATATCCTATTCGATTAATCATAAATTTAAATTACATTTCATGTAGGTTCCACAATCGGTCTTTGGTCTACACTTCCATAGCCCGTATCCCGTCGGAGTCGGCCTCTCTCCGGGTGTTATTATCTATTCGCAGATTCAGTTCGGAGTAGAGATTGCAATCCGGATTTTCTAATGTTTCACACTGGAATCACAGTTCGTATTTTTAAATATGAAATCCGGATTATCTGATATTATTACATTTTAAATAATTCATTTGCAATGCAATATACCATGAAATGAACGCGTCCAACAGGCTTTACAGACATGCAAATATTCATATTTAGAAATTTCTAAGTCGCGGATAGATAAATTAGTGATAACTAGATTATTAACCCGATAGCAAAATGTTTACATCTTGCACAAACGCAAGGGTTAGTACAAAGATGTGTGCTTTTTTATTCGAGTACGACACAAGAGTACCAGCTGCTCTCAATCATCTGGAGCCAGTGAGACTATGTTGTCCCCAATTTGGGTATGTTGTGATCCTGAAGGTATTCAGGTCTGGTACTTTCTTCAATCTATAAAATCCACACTAGCGACGCCACTGACTGCAAAGTTAACCATGTTAAGGTGTAGATATCCTAACCCCTGCCACCTGCAATTGGCGCTCCGGCTAAAAAGGTTGAGCAACAATGTTTTAATAAAATAAACGGTTTCAGAATATCGTTGACATCATGCCGAGAGTGTTTATTAAAAAAATAATTGTAGATTATTATTTTAATCGGGGGTAATTCGAAAATCCGGGTTTTAGGTTCAAGAAATTTAAAAATCCGGATTTTCCCAAACAGCTCCGTATTCGCAATCCCCAGTTTGGAGGCGAGCGTGTAATTTACTTGTTTTATTTATGAAATTCGCCAGTTTTTATGCCGTGTTTGGAATCGGGCTTGCCATTTCCCAGTACCCTACGCTGTTGCGTAATATGTTTTTTTCTCATGTAATATTGTTCTGATTTCTGATTATGATTGATCGGATACATGGCTGAGCTATTTACTTTGCTCCGGGCAGAGGAAGGCGTTGAAAAGGCAATGTTACAAATGTTGGCTAACCGACGTTGGGTTTTCATTTCTCTTTCCGTTTTGATATCGCGATTTATCACTATCCTAAATTTTTTTAATTTTTTGCGTCATGTATTTATTTATTTATTTGTTATATTGTATTATATACGCCCTATATGGGCTTTTACATGTACAGTTAGTAATAGTAAACAGGTGCAAAACACATCACAGTAGGTACATAGATAAAATAACGAACAAATACAGGAATAACATAGTGTTAGTACCATTCCAAGTAATTAGCTACAGAGGCGAATATTCAAAATGTACCCCACATTCACCGATACTTATATTCTAGACACATATATTAATAATTGAGGATGTATGCAATAATCGTCTGTTTGTATTTGTATTCCGTGCAGTTGAACATATCTGCTATGTCTGAAAGTGTATTATTACCTTCTGCGTGAAGTCTAGGTAATAGAGAATTTTTGAATAACTCGGTCCTGAAATTATCGTTACAATTGAATAAAATTTTAGATCGAATAGTTCTAGTTGGAATATTAAATTTAATGAAGCTGACAATATCGGAGCTGTCTATAAAACCGTTAACAATTAAAACCATTGAAAAAAATAGATAATTTTTTTAATGGTTTCCGCCTTTTTACTTATTTTTGTGGCAAAATATATAGAAGTGTATACCAAGATCGAGTTGATTGGCGGTCCGTCCTCTTTGCCTACCCCTGCGGGGAAACGGCGTGATGGTTAGTTAGTTAGTTAGTTGTGGCAAAATAAATCATGTCGCAACAGTAGCGTGCAGTCAATAAAGGCTGAAAACTGTGCCTACACAAAGAAAAACGAAACAAATTTAGAAATTAAACTTTTATTGAAAATACCTCAATTTTTTTGATGAATATCTATTTTGTCTTGAGTTGGTGACGACCTTGTATGCCCATTTATTTAGTCGGCCACAAGCATCAGCGAAAGGTGATAATAAAATGGCCATTTTAAAATATTCAGCGAAAAACTGCACGCAGTCTACTTTTGGCTATAGAGCAATGCACGCCACTGTGTCACAGGCATATACTTCTATATATTTTGAATTTTTATGCCTAATTTCAGTGGCGTTCAGTTCATAAAGGCTGAAAAGCTTTGCATACCAATAGACATTTAAAGTTCTTAAAATATGAATAATAACTACGTATTATTATTCAATTATAAAATTAAACGAAATCTTTGTTTATATCGCATCATCTTTTTTTTAATTTTTGCCGAATGTGTTTCGCTACTATAGTAGCTTCTTCAGGGTAGTATATCTCGTACATACATGTGTAAATAAAGTAATCTATTTAAATAAGATCCCGATACTAAAGATGTTCCCAATCGACAAAGTATACTATCTTACTAGCCCGCTACCTCAAAAATTTACCGGTTCATATGAAAAATATTATTATTTGGATTTAAAACGGCGCACGCCACTGTCTAATACCTACCTTTCCACACAAACGTTTGAAATGAAGTGACTTCATAATATGTAATTTGCTTTCTGAGACGTGCTACAAAAACCTCCAGTCTGGAAGGAGTGGGGTCCTTGCAGTAACAGCGTACAAAATCAGACATAATTTGATAGAAAGTCCATACTTCTTGGAGTGCTATAAGTTATTTGTACCAAACTACTACTGCCAGGGGCGGCTATGTATACCGCATGGCAGAACAAACGTGTTGGCTCAGCACATCATGACAAGGGATATGGTACTGCTAAATAACATCTCTCTTGATATCTTCAATGAAGGTATCAAGAGACATGCAAATATGTCTTTTAGCTGAAATGTATTTTGATGTGTTCATGTAAATGGACGCAGTATGTTATGAGTGCCAGGGATCCAGCAGATTGAAGAGAAACATCCAGTTTCTCGGAAAGAATGTATTCAATAGCAACATTAATTAGATACACAATACTTCAGCGTTAATGACACAATCGAGAGACACATCTCGGATAACCTTTAAACACAATATTCATTAATGAACGCCAACGGATAATCGTTAATTGCCTATAAAACTTTATTTAGGCAAATGTAGACTTACTTACATTCAACTATAGTTTTATCGGCTGGACAAGTGGATACATAAAAATTAACGACCGCAATAGAGACAATGAAATTTACCAAATAAATACAATCATATCAATTGATTTTAATGGTTATTGAGAATTAGAATTTTGGGTAAAAGTAATTATTTTTCATGGAGAATACATGTGCTTGGGCATATTATACAAGATAATTTAGTTATAACAGTTAATGGACGATACCATAGAGCAAATAATATATAGAGATGCCCTCACACGCAATGGGAAGAAACCAAAATTGAGGGGGGGAGCTAGGCGGGTCGCAAAAAATACGTAGAGGTGCCCTAGCATGTAAGTGGAAAAAACCGATAAAGGAGGGCGAGGGGCGAGCTAGACGTGTCAGCAAATAGGTAAATTAGGTTCTGCTTGTTAACAAAAACCGAATATTTTGTTTGACCCTTTTATAAATGTTTTATAATTGATCAATGAATTAAAAATTACTTTGTATTCACCACTTTATTAATACATATATATCATCATGTTTCGAAAGCGATGTTTTCCTCATCAGGAATGTATAGAGTACTAATTTATAATTGGCTTACCGCAGTCAAACTAACGTGGATGGTAGTGAACAGGGCTGGTGCCAAAATGGGTGTCACGTGACCTTTGCCTCCAGCCCTCGAAATGGTACGTTAAGGCAAGACTATTCATTCTGACGTCAGTGAACGATATTTTTTTCGTACGGAATCGGAATGAAAATATGGACGTGTTCTATTTTTGCTACTGATTTTCGTACAGTTTAGCGCGCTTTATTTGACAGCTGTCATTCTTTAATTAACTATAATTTTACGTATTTTGTGGAAATGTTGCGTGTTTATTTCGGAATATAAGTATTTAAATTATTTAAAAAAAAATCAAAAGATGACTAATCACTTTGTGACGTCATAATTAATAAATTAATAAGAATTACTTTGTTTAAACCACTGTTTTTAATATATATCTACATGTTTCAGAAGCGAAGTTTCCCTCATCAGGATAAAGAATATACTAAATGTAATGACATATATAGACAAATAATATATTTCAGTCGAAATTAATTTTGTAAGTGGTTAGTGGTTATATCTCGCTGTTGAAAATGAAAAAGAGAAGATTTCAATTTAATTATATTCGGTCGTGAATTGCGCAGTTGGTACTTGGTACGTTGCACGATCCATCTCCCGGCAATATTCCGTGAAGTTACGACATGGTGCTGAAACCGTTTAGCCCGCAACGAATTATAACTAACACTGTTACACCTATAGATAATAGAAACAAGGGAGATGGGCCGTGAACCATTTTTAGTAAGAAACCGGTGCCAATACCGTGCACCGGTTCCATGACGATTCGGCACAGTGATAAATCGGCACACTTTTGATGACAAAATTGATGGAAAGTATACAAAGAGCGAATGAACGAATAAAGGAGTGTAAGGAGAATATATGACACTAATGTGAATAGAAGAAGGAAGAAGAAGCCGGGGACATCCGAGGAAGACATGGCACGATCAAGTGAATAAAATACTTGAGTCGGGCCATGTCAGAAGTCGAAATAACAGAAGAGAATGTATGAGACGTTGTGTGAAAGTGAATGAAGCAAGAAGTGTATCCCAAGATCGAGTTGTTTGGCGGTCCGTCCTCTCTGCTACCCCTGCGGTGAAGCGCCGCTATGGTTGGTTAGTTAGTTAATTAATTAAAAGTATGAAAAAAATATAATTTAAATAACATTCAGCCCCCAAAAATACACACTTTGCAGGTTGCTAACTCAAGAAATACTACGAATGATTTATCTGTAAACTCTATACGATAATTATGAAAATGTTAATTTTTATTAAAAGACATTATCCTCAATCTGTGATCTTTTAAATTCTATATGGAATACGTACTGAAATTTCAGGTAAAACGTTCAAACTGCATCTATTTTCAGGGATTTTTGTATGTATTTTATAGAATTTTAATAATTACCGTTTGAGGATCTTTGTCTTTTGAAACCTTATACATTTTCCCAACAACCCGTATTCACAATCCCATCTTCCCCATTAAATACAGAAGAACACAAGATATACGATGTGGGCGCGTTTCGTTATCCAAAAGTCTGGCCATTAGGGCCTCTAATTTCTAACACAAAATATTATTTTACTGAATTGCAATATACAATGCAGGTAGTGTAAGAGAGACAGGGCGCAGAATAATAGTAATTGCCAAATTTTAAATAAACAATTAGATGTAAGTCCGATTTAAAGGATGTTCCCTTTATTCCCTCTACCCACCCCTCTACCGCCCCCTTTCTGATGCTCCGTCCTGTTCTTTTCTGATATTCTGTCTCTTTCTCCCCATTTCACTGTCTTTATTATACCATATCTCTGTATGTTAATTTAGTTTATATGTGTACGGTCCTGAAGAAAGTTTAATTCAACCGAAACCGGTCGACAATGTATAAATAGAATAAAGTGGCTTAAATAAAAACAAAAAAAAATCGTTTCAAATATTATGATAGTAAAACTATAATAATATTTCTAAGTTTTTTCTGGTTTTTAAGCTCTTTTATGTAATGATGGCTACTTTAGAATTGGCCAAATACTGTTATAAGTTATTTTATTACTATTTCAACTTCCGCCAAACTTAAGAAAAATACCATCTCCTTTCTATCAAATTAGTAACAGTCGAATCTAAACACATTTTCCATTCGTAGTTGAAACATGAATCGTTATTAAATCCCACCAACATTGAACAACGGTGATACCGAATTAAGATGGTTAATAAAAACAGTGAAACGTAAAAAGTGCAGTTTGTGCAATACCTCGAGATGCCGCAGTACGACGAGAGTTTCATGCTGGACGACAGTACAAATCAAAGAAGAAACAAGCGCAGCTACAGGGTGTACAAGAAGGGATGCTGTTCCTCCAACGTCATCCCCAAAGTGTCGAACCTCGGGGGGCAAGGAACGTACGCCCTCAAAAATAACAATATAAACTACCTGAAGAACAACAGGGAGTTCGGATCCAATTACACCCTCAAAGAAAGCGCTAAAAATGGGCCAGTTATCTATCCTAAATCCATGAACAAGAGCTTCCCTTCGCTTTTAGAAAAAGATGCGCTGTTTTTCAACGACGACAAATACATCTTTTCTCCGGATTCAAGGGATATCTATTCAAAAAACAATAACTACTTCTCATTTGGAAATGGAAAGAGTCTCGAAAACCTAGCTAATAAAAACCACTTTGTTTCCATCAAGAACAATCACATCTTGACCAATGGAAAGAGTCTGCAGAACCTGAACGATCACATGCTGAGGAACAATGTTTCGAAGTACCAGTCCAAGACTTCTTCTGGGTATTTGGCTAGAGCCAGGTCACGGGAGTTTTCCGGTTGCTCTTCGTACGCGGTCAACGACGGGGGGAAGGCTGAGGCGGGGAAGGTCTGCGAGGTGAACAGGAACAAGGAGAAGGTGGCTCTGAGGCTCGCGGCCAGGATCCTCGAGTCGGGAGTCTACAGACAGCTGGGGAAGGGGAGGTGCGACGACAGCAATGATAGCGGATTCGCTGATAATTCTTTGGGTATGATATCTTTGTTTATTTTGATATGGTGAATCTATTACATATTTTGTGATACATGCAAGCAAAGCAATCGTTTTCTAGTACTTTAAATTTTTAAATGTAAAAAATTAATGTGTTTAAATTTCGTTGCTGAATTATGAATACACGTAACATATGTACCACTTACAAGCACACGCGATGTTTGCAAATGATCGTGAGAATATATTTTTTTCTGTATTTCTCCAACTACCTAACTAACTAACCATCACGCCGTTTCTCCGCAAGGGTAGGCAGAAAGGACGGACCGCCAAACAACTCGATCTTGGCATTCACTTCTTGCTAATTCACACATTATCTTCTATTATTCCGACTTCTGACATGGCCCGACTAAAGTATTTGATTCACTCGACCGTGCCATGTGTTCTTCGGGCTTCTTCCATTCACATTCGCGTCATATATACTTTTTACTCCCCTTTCTTCTTTCATTTACTCTACATGC
Organism: Halesus radiatus; assembly: GCA_022606495.2. Taxonomy (NCBI): domain Eukaryota; kingdom Metazoa; phylum Arthropoda; class Insecta; order Trichoptera; family Limnephilidae; genus Halesus; species Halesus radiatus. Next base: position 28,180 of record JAHDVE020003761.1, on the reverse strand, counting down.
CCAAACCATCTAAGCGTCCCTTTCTTATTCTTAGTCATTACGCTTACATCAGCCTTGCATTATTTACGAATCTCAATATTTTTACACGATAATACATGGTTCTACCACATATTCGCCTCAGAGATCTCATTTCTACTGCATTCAGTTTACTTTCTTCCTTCCTCTACCAATTCCACGCATCAGGTATGGGTTGTACGTCTTTATCTTTCTGCCTTTTTTTCCAATCATTTAAATATGTTCAATTTATTGAAATAACTACTTACTTAACTTATAAACCTCATTGTAATATTTAATCATTGAAAAAGATAATATTAACAAATGTCCATGAAATATGAAACAAACAAAAAAACACAGAGAATACAAAGGTAATGGTCGCAACTGGGCTCGAACCCAGATCCTCTGTCTTACTATCTCATTTACTTTCATTTTCACTTTAACATTTCAACATTCCTCTCCTACTTGTTACTGATCACTTTTTTCTCTTGCTTTCATTCCGTTTCTTTTGGTTTCATACTTTCGCTGTTGAACAGAATGATAATATAGATAAATAATTTTTGAACATGTAAATGACCTGCAAAGTGTAAACTTTCGCTCCCCATCCATAATTCTATAGACTCTTCACACATATTAATTAAGGCCCATTCGAAACATGGTATGCGCTCACACAGTGGCGGCTCGTGATTTTTGAGTGAGCTAGAGTGCTAAGATTGAAAAATACGACGTTATTGATGTTGTTGTAGCTGAAAATGGTTTTTTATATATATTTTTTTCAATTTCAATTGGAGATTTAGATGGTAGGTAGAGCACTGCCGTACCTACCATCTAAATATCCATACAAAAAATTGAAATAAAAAAATAAAAATCATTTTCGGCTTCAACAACATCAATAACGTCGTATTTTTCAATCTTAGCGCTCTAGCTCACTCAAAGGTCACGAGCCGCCACTGGGCTCACAGATGGCGTTATTGAAATATTTTGGAAAAAAAGCAGTTTTAGCACGCAATGCTTTTAAATATTGAGATGAATTGTTTATTTTGCCTGTATTGTAGGTTTAAAGCTGAATTCCTTCAAGGAACTTATAAAACTACGGTATGTGTTAATGTTACAATAAAATGTTGTATGTTATTCATCCCGATGAGGGGAACATTGCTTCTGAAACATGTTGATATTTATATATTAAAAACAGTGGTTTATATTTTTTTACAGTAACTCCACACAGGAGACCCTGAGGCAAATAATTTCCCTCAAGGCCTATATCATCTTTGGGGATACTGTATCTTTTAGAGGATAGGAAGGAGTGAACTTGGGTCTTTAAGAGACCCATGTTATAGGATGGAGGAAACACAGAGGCCGACAGATCATTCCACAGCCGAGCTGTTGAACACAAGAATTAATCGTAGAAGCGACCCGTTCTCATGTGACAAATGTCAACCGTGTGCAAATGTTGGGCGCGCGTTTGGCGTGTTTCCCGACTATGCACCGGTGCCGAAGGGATCAATGACGCTAGTTCCTCGGAGCATCTTACATTAAAATACCGGTAGAACAAGGACAGCATTCCCACCTGACGTCTGTTCTCCAAAGATTGCAACCCGTTTGTTAAGATAGGCGAATCTATCAAACGGACCGCCCGTTTCTGCACAGAGTCAAGGGTTTTTTTCAGATATTTTGGGACTCCCGACCAGAGGTGGCTGCCAAATTCTACAGTGGGGCGCACTTGCGATTTGTACAGGGTCAGCAGTTGTGTAATCGAGGGCTTATTGGGAATATTGCTTCCATTAAAGGAGACTAGATTATCATTTCGATCCCATTTAGACGTAATCAGACATGATTGGGTCTTTGAAACATTAAATTCGACGAGGTTATTCTTACCCCAAGAGGAGACCCTCTCGACGTAACCGTCCATCTTTTGCTTCAAAGCCCTCCGAGCCGTTGGAGTTTGTGTGCCCTTTGGGGGCTTGTCAAACAAAAAGCAATCATTGACTGTACTGTCATCTGCGTAACAATGGATTAGTGCACATGTCAAGGGTCATTGATGTGCAACAAAAACAATGTCGGAGACAACCGATCCTTGTGGGACGCCAGCATTTATTGAATGCGAGGAAGAGATGAAACCATCAGCAACCGTCTGAATCGATCTCTCCATCAAAAAATCGGCAATTCACGTACACAAGGAAACGGGAAGTCCGTAAGAAGGCAGTTTGTTGACAAGTCCTCGGTGCCAAACCCGGTCAAAGGTCCTAGAAATGTCCAGTGAGACCGTTTGAATCTCACCATAACGTTCCAGGCACCGCCCCCCAAACATGCGTCACATACGCGAGAAGATCATATACAAAGCAATTCTTATTAAAATATTAATTATGACGCCGCAATGCGATTACGCATCTTTTGAAGGAAAAATATTGTATTTTTATAAGTTTCTTGAAAGAATTTTCAGCTTTAAACGCACAATATCAATTTATTCCATTTCATACTCCGTCTGTACACCCGCCAACAAATAATTCATCTCAATATTTAAAAGCATTACGTGCTAAAAGTTTTTTTTTTCTAAAATATTAAAATTAACGCCATTTATGAGCGTGTAACATTATAATTGTGTTTCGATTAGCCGACAAAACCCAGGTGATAGACAGCTTTCTTTGAGGTCAGCAGATTTGAATGCTGCTAACCGATTAGTTGAACCCTCTCGGTCAAATAAACCCGTGTACTATGATCGCGCTTTTTGTATATCGGGCCCGGTCATCTGGAATAAGCTTCCCCCAAATATTGCTAACATTCAGAATTTAGCAGAGTTCAAACGGGTATTGAAAACAAAATTATTCAAAAAATCCTATCCGACATAAAACATAAATTCATGTACGTAGAAACATAATTTCAGGACATTTTTTTCTTTCTTTTTCTTTTTCTTTTTCTTTCAATCCTCCATAGCTTATTTAGTTGCGGTTTTCTCTCCTTGTTATTTAATTTCATTAGTATTCAGTGAAAAACCATGTATATAATGTCATATAATTTTCTCTTGTTATTTGTACCTACTACATATTTGAGTATTTACACCATCAGTTTCTAAATTGTTATTTTATAATACCTGCTCATGAATATTGTGTGTCATAGTATTAATTTGCATATTGTATATATATTATAATAACAGATATACTATGTAGTATATCTGTTATTTTACAATTAGGTTAGGTTAGTTAGTGTAAAGCGCACTTGAGGTGAACCTTCACAAAACTGCGCTATAGAAATTAACTCTTATTATTATTATTATTACATCTTTCCATGATCAAAGCACTTGTTGATGGTAATCTATTTAAGTACTGAAAAAATAAGCTTTATTTTGTTGGACTTTCTTTATTTGAAAGTACTATTTATTGCACCTTTTAATGTTGAAGGTATTTCATTTTTTTTGCCAAGCGAGTTGCGGCGAATGTGGAAACTTTCTCCTCTTCGCGTATTATGGAAGAAAGAATTACTTCTTCCATGGGCCGAGAAGCCTGTTCAAGTTTTAATGTGGTAACAAGGACAATTACCAATGAGTATGGACCTGAAAATATCGCGTTATTTTTGGTGAAATTCGCGTTGTTTTTGTGAAAGGTGTTCGAATTAAACACAGTAACAATAAACAGAGAAAAGTATTAGCATTTCAACAAAAAAATAATTCATAGAAGAATGACAACAAATTCACAAATCATTTGTTTGCGATTTTTAATGCAATTTTTTGTTTGTTTGTTTTGTTTGGTTACTACTCTGAACGATAGGAACGCGGTGTCTGGACAGCATAATAAAAGCAGCACAATTGTTTGCATCACACTGTGAGAGTGTTTCAATATGCATATCGCTGTCCAATCGGCAATAAGTAAATTTTCTCAAGTCCTCCAATGGCGATATCCTGGTTTTCTCCCGTCGATATTCAACACTGGTCGTTTTAGTACGGCTACTGATACACAGATGGCTCTGCTTGTACCGTACCGCGATCGCTGTGTCTACTATTACTACTCCTACCTAATGCAGAGGCGGTGAACCTCCGGCCCCTGTGCCGAATGCGGCCCGTGAGATCATTTGGTCCGTCCCGCGAGTATCTTTGTTCGACCCATCACAGCATCGCAGATAAAAAATCTGAACTTTAGGTGAAACGATGCATTTTCCAAACCAAACAGATTTCAATAATCTGAATGATTACTGTTAGAAGTAATAACGGTATTTATAGACTCGCATGATGCAGCGTTCAAATGTAAGCACCTTCCAATATTTTATTTGTTTTCGGTATTTAGTCGTGTTATTTTTTCAGAGTGAAAGGGCGGAAAATTTGGTAAAATATATGGATATGGTTAAATGTGACGAAAAAGGTAAAATATCCACACTATTTCACAAATATCTGTAAAATGGATAAAATATCTTATTTAATAAAATTTTACCAATTGGACAAAAACGCTGTCCGCAAACATTCAAAATCATCGACAAAAATCCACCAACATCCATCATTATACGAATATGTATACTTCCGCGAGTGATACACAAAAAATGCGAAATGGCCCTTGGCGCCAAAAAGATTCCCTACCCCTGACCTAATCCCTAGTGACTAAACCTGTAGACTGATAAATGACATAATATACAGGGTCGCATTAAGTGGCTGGCGGACTTGGCGGTCACCAGGGTCTTCGGGTTTCCAAGAGGCCCCGAGCTCAATATATTCGTAGTTGAAAACACCCACAAAAAATATGAATTCTATTTCTCCTGTAAATGAAAATCTCAATTATTCTTTCTAGTTTAATAGCCACGATAAAAAATTGACAAACTTTATTGGCATGACGTTAGACATCGAAAGAAAATCGGCGCTTCCGATGGTGCCTTCCTAATGGTTGTAACTCATATCGCACTCCCTTCAGCCTCGCACCACACCCAGTTAAACATTTCATAGTCCCACTGGTTCCGGGAAATCAAGCCTAATGTGCGGAATTCACATTTTCAAAAAAGTCATATTTGTACAATCTAACAAATCTCCATCGAAGTTTTTCTTTTATAATATTTCATTATTTAGGAAGGGGCATCGAAAATATTCTATGTTTAAAATCGGAAAAAATTTGTGATGGAACTGTGACAAAGAGGTCCGCCTCTGTCAATTAATTATATTATCATACTGAAACCATGAGGTAAATAGAGATAAATATGAATTTGTCGTGTAAATTTTGTAATTTATCCAATAGTATTAAAGAAAATGAAAAGAAAGTAGAAGAAAAGAAGAGAAGATAATAATAAAAGACAAAAAAAAATCTAATAATAATAATTTTTTTTATTTTTTTTTAAATTGTTACAGTAGTTTGAGGTAATTTTTTAATCTATGTTGAAATTCATGGATATTTTCTATAATTTTAAGATCAGTTGGCAGATTGTTAAAAAAAGTTATTCCTAGATATAGGTATGTGTTTTGCGTATGCTTAGTATTGAATAGCGGGATTTTAATGTTTTGTTGATACCTTGCGGATATATTGAATTGTAATTTATTTAACGTTTTTTCTTTAAAGATTTGAATAATTGCATATTTTTTATAATTTTTATCTACTGTAGGTACATTGAATATTGTAAAAAGCTTTTCAGTGGAAAATGATGATGGTTTTTTTAAAATTACCTTTATTATCAATCTTTGAATTATTTTAATTGGACTTAAAATATTATCATATGTTCCCCCCCAGCCAATCATATGTTCCCCCCCAGCCAATAATTCCATATTGTAAAATAGACTGAACAATTGCATAGTACACTCTTTTTAGGTTTTCTAGTCTAAGAATATTTCTTAGTCTTATAAAAATATATATACATTTTCTAATTCGTTTAACAAGTTCACAAATATGTGTTTTCCATTTAAAATGCTGGTCTATATATACACCAAGGTATTTAATTTCGGAAGTTGGACTAAGTATTGAACATGCTTGATTACAATTGATTCTGTTGCAGTTACTTTGGTGTATTATAATTTTTATTTCTGGTTTTGATTTAAATTTATTGATAGAGAAAAGAATAAATTTTGTTTTTCCAGTGTTAAGGGAGAGTAGATTATTATCGAACCAATTTTTTAATATATTAATATCAGTATTTGCTAGCTTGTTAATAGAATTCCAGTCAGTACCTTCAATTATTATGACAGTGTCGTCAGCATAAGATATTATTTTTTCCGTTTAGCTTTTGCATGAATATGTCATTTACATAGATGATAAAAAGTAAAGGTCCCAGTACTGTACCTTGAGGTATGCCAAAATTACTTGTTTTTTTATGACTAAGTACCTCGTTTATTTTTACCACTTGAGGACGTTTGAAAAGATAGCTTTTTATCCATTCCAGAGCTGTACTATTTATTCCAATTTTGCTTAATTTAATTATAAGTTTGTCATGAGATATGCTATCAAACGCTTTTTTGAGATCTATAAAAATTCCAAGGCATTTTAGTGATTTATCTAATGAAGTGTGAATAAGGCTAATTAATTTTGAAATTGCATCCTGTGTGCTTCTACTTTCAATAAAGCCGAATTGATTTTCGTGAATTATGCTATTACATTTTATAAACTGGTTAAGTCTTTTTTTTACAAGTTTTTCAAAAATTTTTGCAATATTTGAGATTACTGAAATGGGACGGTAATTATTAACATCTTCGGGATTACCAGACTTAAATATTGGAGTTATGGTAGTTTGTTTGTAATTACATGGAAATACTCCGCATTGGAAACTTGTGTTGATTATATGCATTAACGGTTTAGAAATTTTGTTTTTAATATTTTTTAAATGTTAATTGTAATTCTATCAAAACCTGGGGCAGAGCCTCCTTTCATGCCGTTTATAATAGTTACTATTTCGTCCTCTGTGGTGAGTTGAAATGTTGACATTTTATTTTTAACATCAACATTACAGTCTGGAATTGTTATATTTGGATCTTTGTGTATGAGATTAGCAAGATTTTCTCCTATATTTGCAAAGAATTCGTTAAATATATTTGCAGCTTTTAAAGGGTCTTTGCAACATGTTTTCGAATTATCATGAATAATAGTGCTGATTTCATTGTTTTTATACTTTTTTTTGTCCATTATCTCATTTATAATCGTCCATACTCCTTTGTCATTTTCAACCTGTATCAACTTCTGTTTGTAATAGCTTTCTTTTGTATGTTTTATGATATATGAGAGTTTATTTTTATATGCTTTAAAATGTTTCTGTAAATGTTCATTATTTGGTTGTTGATTAGTTAATCTATAAAGAGCTTGCTTATGACGTACGGATACTATTAAACCGTGAGTTATCCATGGTTTTATAGGTTTGAAGTTAGGTAGTTTGGATATGACATTATTTGTTGAGTCATTTATGAATTTAGATAATTTTTCTTCAAACATTTTACAACAAACATTGACATCATTACATTGATATAAATCGAGCCAATTTTCTACTTCTAATTTACATTTTAACGTATCCATGTTAAGTACTTTTTTGAAACATTTTCTTGTTTAAATGGTGGAAAAGTTGGATTACAGAATTTATAATTGAATATACATGAATAATGATCAGTGATAGTTGTATGACTGACAGCGGATATAATATTTTGGATATCAGAAATATTTGTAAATATATGATCTAAACATGAAGGTCGTTGACCTCGAACGTTTCTAGTATATGAATTTATGCACGGTAAATAATTAAGTTCCGCTAACATGTTTAGATAATTATCTTTATCCTTACTAGAGTATTCTTTTGCAATATTTAAGTTCATATCTCCAACAATAATATTATTTTTATTTCTAAAATTTAATAAAATATTTTTAATTCATTTATAAATTATGATATTACTGATGCATGAGTGCGATAAACGGCAATAATATTATAATATTTATTTTGGTCTTTAAACTCAATATTTAATAGGTTTACATTATGAAAGTTGTGTATCTCTTTAATGTTGAGTACATTATAGCGGTTAGATATGAATATTGCAATACCACTGTTTTTGTTTAACTTTATTGTTGTTGTATAGAAAGTGAAACCCGGGATATTATAATTCAGTTCGCCGGCGGAATGTGTTTCTGTTAACACTATAACGTCCGGAAAATAATTTAATGTTTTTAAAGATATTATTAATTCATCTAAGTTCTTTTCGATACTTCTTATATTAGTATGAAATAAGGTAAATCCTTTATCAGAGCAAATTAGATTTAAATCTCTTATGGAGTGGTATAATCTTTCTTCTATAAATGTTTTTTATCTAAAGCATTACATATAAAATCAGTCATTTTGAAGTTAGTATGAGGAGATATAATTTACCATATTTATTCGTAGTCGATGCGCTCTCTAGCAATTTGAAGCATTTTTTGCCGGTAAAGACATTTTATACTGTCAACCCGGTGTTCGGTGGAATAGTTCAATTTAAATCTTTTATTTTGCACACAGCAATTGTTGCAAATTGGGTTTATTTCTCTGTTTTCGCATTTCGAGAGTATATGTTCCTTAGTACAATGGGGGCAAATGGGTGGCTGCGTCCTGTCAGACATCTTTGGGCTGTATGGCCGAACTTAAGGCAGTGATAGCATTGTGTGAGTGGGTTACAATCTTCGACGTACACTCGTTGGAATTTTATATTTTTTTTTTTTTTGTCTAATAATATTCTTCTTAATTTTCCGGTTGTTTGTATGATGTAGTTTGTGGTATCGTTTTCTTTACCTTCATTATATTTGTTTTTTAACTCTTTAATGAGTTTAATATTATTTTTGTCTTCTTGATTTAATTCTTGATTTTGTTGTATAATTCCATGTATAATATCCTCTTCAGTCAATTGGCATTGGAGCCTTTTTAACATCAAGAACGGTTTCTTTTTTTTTATTTCTTCCGCCGAAATCTCCTTTCCAGTTATCTTATTTATTTCGTTGGTTAATATTTCTGCATCTTCTTTTTTTTGGCATGAAATTATCATTTTTTTATCGCCAATCTTTTTAACTCCGTTGACTCCGACTTTAATTTTAGTTAAATCAATATTTTTTTGAACTTTTTTTTTTATGCTCTCGGCGTTTAAGGTGTTAGATGTTAATAAAATTGAGTATTTCGGTTCAATGTTCAATTTCGTGTCCGCTGGTTTCTTGTTGTCACACACTTGGGCGTATGTTTTTTGGTTGGTTATTAGAATTTCTTCGAGTTTCTTGGTGTATCGTTGGTCATTAATAATCATCGTTTCTTGTAAATCTATGATTTTTTTTTGTAGACAGATACGCTCATTTTGAAATATTTCTTCCAGGGATATTAAACTTTGCTCCAACGATGTTTTTACCTTGTAACGTAAATACTGACCCCGCGTCTATGATTATGATGATTGTCTACGGAAGAGATTGGTGAGAGAATGTCTATGGGAGACATCCGACGGAAGGCGAGCAAGTCAACATGGCGTCGGATATAACCTGACACGGGCGGTCGAGCTCGAAGTGTTTTTGGGAGGGATTATGTGTTAATTTTCTGTTTTGTTTGACGTCGGGTTGCGTCTATTGAATTTACCCGAAGTGGGTATGTTTTAGTTTATTGATTTATTGATGGCCAAATTGTGAGGCTATGAAACCAAACCGCGCGTGCCTGCTGCTTTGGAGAAAATCCCAGAAGAGTGATGAACGGACATGAGGGTCAGTTGCTGTATCGACGACCAAACAGGACATAAGGTAGCATCCTCACATACCATTGTCTGAACCCCACGGAAGAAGCCGTGGCGGATGGCGCTTCAGAAGAGTCGTCATAGACTTCGCTGAAGGTGACGACGGAAATCGGTGAGCATCAGGACTGGAGAGGCCTTCCATGATGCTGAGGAGAATCGGACTATAAGAACCATCATTTATTATTTAAACCTTTTCGTTTTAACTTAATCCTTCTCTTTACTCTTCTCTTTGCTCCACCATGATAATCGTGGTTTTAGAATCAATAAATTATGTTCTTTCCTTTAAATAGGGTTTTATTTACTGTATCATGATATACATCCCACTTCCCGTGCTTCATCCATCATCAGTCTCACCCACGAATCCTGAGATGAGTAGAACAATAGTCGGAGAGGGTTACATGTTTTAGTGGAAACCTGTCAGGAGTAGAATAGAAGTTTGCCTATTGGAGATGACCGTACCTGTTGCGGCGATTATTTGATTTCCCGGTATTAATTATCAGGAAATGATGATGCGATTGCGAAATAAAGGAGTGTGATGTGGATGGAAAAAAAACTCACCGAATTCACTATTTACTCTCCCATGGCGGTTTGTGTGCTTGTCGACCGAGCAATTCCGGGTAGCGGATGCGTCTCAGCAACTGGTTGGGTCCGGACCTCAACAGCGCGTTCCTCGGTAGTGGTCGCGGCCGTGATTCAATTTGGAATGGGCGCTGGACAATTGCTCGAGTCGGGAAGCAAAGACTGGAGCGGCGAGGAAGGGAATGAAGGGGGGGGGGGGGGACTTCGCAATCGCACCTTGTCGAAGGTAGATTTAAATAAACTCCCGTGAACAGTACCAATAGGCATAATTCTATTATTTTTATTTTTATTTTTTATTTATTTATTACAAAAAAATTACAAGATTATAACATAATACATGATATACATGATTTTTTTTACTTGTTATTATTCTACTCTCCATAGGTTGAGCTCCAGTAGCTCGTGGTTATGGGAGGAGTATTTACAAACATAAGATAAAATGAATACATAGTTAGAGTAGGTGATATGAAATTAAAATTAAAAACTTTAAAAATAAATACAAACGTAAATCAACAAAACACTTTTAGAGTAATAATAATAATTAACCAAATAGTAATTTATACGCAGATAGTACATTATTAGGGGTACAATATATCATTATCTAAGTTCAGGGAATTAATTTGCTTTATAAATTGTTCATATTTCAAAGTGTCGGTTATACTAATGTTTTTAGATAATAATGTATTGAACCATCTTATACCTAAATACAAATAGTGGTGCTGAGCCGTGGTCGTTCTTAACATCGGGATGGCTATTAAACCATTAGTTTTAAATCTATTGCTTATACTGTCAGTGGGGTGAATTTTATTGATGAAAAATTCTTTGTAAATTTGATGTAAGGCGTTTCTTTTATACAGTTCGGTAATAGATGATACATTGAATTTCCGAAATATCTCTATAGTAGGAAAGTCGTATGGTTTTTTAATGATGATTTTAATTATTATACACAGTGATCGTCAAAAGTTTCAGTTTATTAAAGAGGAGTTTAGATGAATTCTTTTGGATCTCGGATCGTTCGTGGCCTCTCTCACTGGGAATTCAGGAGATTAAAAAAAGGGAGAAAAAAAAAATGTTCACAATACCTAATAATGTGTAATTATTTCTGTACTTGTTTAATTTAAGTGAGTTTTGAGAACGCTAGTGATGGCACGGATGTGTCGAAACCGATAGCGTAGTAATAAAATTAAGTAACAAATGTACATAGTGGATAAAACTCTTCAAACGAAATGTCCGGAAATAAGTACATGGTTAATACCTAAGAAATAGAAAAAATGGGTAATTATTATTAGGCGTGACAGCTGTTTCGCTTTCCGAAGGCACTATCAAACTGTGGTGAAGCTACTTATATACGATCTATTTATATTATTACTATCTAAGTACTTATAATGAAAAACTTAAATTGTTTATGACAATTTTTTTTCTGCATCTTAAGCGGATTGCAGGATTTGAAATTCAGTGACGTCATTTCCCGCTAAAATCCGATTTTGCCCAAATGAAAAAAAACGACTAGATCTATTTAGAATACCAACGAGATAGCCGGATTTGAATATGGCGATTTTTTTTTTCTCTATATCTTAAGCGGATTTCAGGATTTGAAATTCAGTGACGTCATTTCCCGCTAAAATCTGATTTTGATTACCAATACCCTCACCCAATAATTATTCCAATGAAATTACGGTTATTTTTATGGTTATTTATAAAGTTTCATTACTTCAGATTGTAATATTTTATTGTTTAAATGTGACTAAAGGTCATTACGGTGGTCCATTGTCATTGCCAAATTAATTTTGAATGCAGGGTTATTGTTTTTTTTCCCTGCATAATTAGCTAACTTATATTATAGTCTATAATTGAACTCGACTTGAACATAACCAGGAGTGGTAAAAATGGATTATTTTGTTTGTTAAGTTAGTTTTTGGATCATAAGAATTTTGATTAATTTCGAACTGTTCTAAAAGATTTCAATTGCGGCTCTCATTTTGAATATACAGTGGAGTTAGAATTTTATAACTTTGGCTAAGTGATTTTTGATCGGAAGATTTTTGGCAAAACGATCTCGTGTGTTATTTATATCTAGTTTTAAAGGACTGGCCAGTTTGTTCGATCGTGTTGCATTCGTCGCAATAAAATTTATAAATTGCACCTTCATTTAGTTTCTGTATTTTACTTTTTGAGTTTTTAAGAGGATCCTATATTTACTGTTCTTGCGGAAGGCAATATCTAGCCAACAATTTTTGAGAATTTTTACTTTTTTCCTTATTATTCTATGATCCCGTACTAAAAAAATACTGTATCCCCATATGTTAAATATAATGACAATCAAACGATCTCCGTGGTTGAGTGGTTACCATCCTTGGCTACGAATCCGAAGGTTGCAGATTCAAAGTCCGGCGTGCACAAATAAATTTAATTTGATATTTTTTTATTTTCTTAATTTATAGATACTTTTAGCATCCCCTGTTGGAAGAACACTATTCAGAATTGAAAAGTTGCTTGAAATAGCTTAAGCTATGTTTGGCGACTAAATCTGAATAGTCAGGTACTTTCCTACTTCCCCACCTTCCTCTTTCCTATATCCTTTTCCTCCCCACTAACTTTAGCTTCACGACATACTACAATTGGGGATGCCATGAACTTACTGGCTCCAGACGGTTGGGAGCAGTTTGAACTATTGTCCGATAATCGTATTTAAAATTAAAAAAAAACGTTTTAATCATAAACACCAACACTTATTAAAGAATCCTCCTTTAAAAATACAAGATTTTTCAGAGATCAGAAAGGGGGAAAAGGGTACGAGAAACGTTCAGTAGCACTTGGCTTATTTGCTTTTCAATTAGTGACTAGATCGTTATAGCCAAATGCAACACAAATTATTCCCTCTTCTCTTATTCAATCCCTTCCTTCTCCCTCTTTCTAGGTAGTATAGCTACCCCAAACAGAAAGCCCCGCAATCACATCAGGAGATAAACAGATAACAAAAAACGTAAATGCCGGTCTTGATTCTAACTATTCAACCTTTCGCTTTTTTGCCTATTTCATTAGAGGTTTCTTTTCGCAAATCCATTTACATAATTAGATGAGCAAGGTTAAGTAAAATCTTTTTTTATAAGCAAACAAAACAAGTGGAGTAGAAAAATTACGGTGTTTTAAAATAATCTAAACTCAAAGAAATAAACAATATGACATAAATTTTAAATAAAATGCTAACTGTTAGTTTAGAATGTTTATAAAGTTGCAAATCCTCTTCGTATGGCGGAGTAGAGTTGGCGGAGGTAATAGTGGGATGCTGAGGTTATTCAGCGCCAGTCTTACCTAAAGTCATTAAATAGAAAAAGTTTAAAAATTCACGCATCGGTGCGCAAATGCGTCCACAGCCCGCAACACTGTAAATAACTAAAAGTGTAAAAATAAATAAAAAATTTTAATATCTATTAAAAGCCTCTTACGCTTTTTAAGGTCATTTTATAAATATGTTCCAGTCCTAAAAATTATAAATAATTCAATAAATAACAACTCTTCTTGTGCCACCAATCTTCTAATAGATGTAACATCAATAGAAAGGGAGGATAAAATAGCAACTGTAAAACTTTCATCTCTATACTTAAATTTTATAATAAAACTGTGTTCATCTGAAGCGACCTGCCAGGTCAGTATGTTTTTCTGTATCTGTTTGTACATAATTAGATAAAGAATAGGAAGTAATATTTGTACAGCGCCCTTGAGGTAATTTTTCACAAAAACGGCGCTATACAAATCATCCAATTATGATTATTATTATGTTTTCATATGAAGCATAGTCGTATGTATTTTAGTTCATAGTTTAGTTGTATACTGCCCTGAAGAAGCTACGGTAGTAGCGAAACCCGGTCGGCTAAAGTATAAATAAAAGTGATGTAAACAAAGTTATTGTTTTATTTTTTCAATTATAATTATTATTATGACGGCATCGGTAGTCAATTGGTTCAGCACAGTTATGCCATAGGGAAACTGATGAAGGGGACCTGAATTTTTAAGCCATTTTAAGCAACGTTTCGATTCAGAATGGTGATCTTTTACCTGCGCACGCCTGGATGCGAACTCGCGACCTCCTGAATCGAAGGGGAGGACCTAACACGAAATGCTTGTAATGGCTTTAGTCGTGTTTGCTAACCAGATGTGAATAGCTAGGTATTTCTAAATCTTTCTATTTAACATATTCTACCCCTCCCCATCCCTTGCAGCCTCTCAATATACCTCAACTGGAAATGAATATAGTCCCACTGTCTCTGGGAAGTTGGGAGCAGTTTACATGGCAGTGTGGTACCTGTTCACAAAATTAAAAATAAATAAATACTTTATGACAAGTAGATGTCATACTCCTACAATTAAAGAAACCCAATTTGCCATATTTTTTTACGTAAGTACCATACAAGAGTCCCAACTGCTCCCAACAAGCCAGTGAGACTATGACATCCGCAATTGGGGTACGTTATGAGAATGAAGGTAGTGGGAAGGTGAAGGAGTGGAGGAAGAGAAAGGTGGGGAAGTACCTGGCTATTTAGATCTGGTCACTAAACATGGCTAAAGTCATTTCTAGCAACGTTACGATTCTGAATGGTGGTATTTCACCAGGGCGATACTGAAAGTATCTACCACTCTGGAACGTGCCGCAAACATACTTTTTATTATTTTTAATGAAACAAATGTGAAAATACACAAAATAATCAAATAAACATTACTTGTGCACGCCGGGAATTGAATCCGTGATCTCCGGATTATTGGCCGAGTAACCACTCAACCACGGAGGTTATGTTGTTTTTAACCGATTTTTTGCTACGTCTAAAAAAACTGGGTTGTAATAAGTAGATATCAGGACAGGTTTCACCTAATGAGGTAGGTAATGTAAACCTAACAATAATATAATTATGTAGCACGTATTGTATTTATATTTAAACATGCCGTATTCTATGAAACTGTAAAACGTTATATCAGTAAACGTTGATTTATCGACACTGAAAGTGAACTGAAATATATTTTTTGCACTTTCTAACGTTAACGCCACGTTCTTATTTACTAAAATAAAAATGATTTATTTTCCACTCTCCAAGACTTATTTTCCAGAGGGATTTAAAAAAAATCACAACAATTTTATTAAGTGAGTCCAAATTATCACGAAATTTCATTGCGTGACACGAAAAAAGCTTTTGAATAAAAGCAAGCACAGTAATTTAGTTATGTCTGAAAATAATGAGCTTTTGGAAATTCTTCCCACGGAACAACATTAAATTAACTTACTCGTATTAACTCTGAATTTTTCGGGGTGGTCTTTGAAATGAATTTTAAAATAAAAATTCTAGCATTCCTGTGTTTCCTTCGTGGTTAAGAAAATATTCTCGAAAGTGCCATGTACGAAATAAATACATGGAAGCTTTTTTGGTCATACATTATGCATCCCAGATGCGGGAATATATCTTCAAGAAAGCTAAAGAATTCTACGAAGCCATTATTTAGATATGGATTGTATAAAAAATTTATGGAATAAATAGCCTAGGTACCTACATATTTTTAGAAAAAAAAAAAAGATTTTTTTTTAAAAATATTTATTCAATTTATTTTTTATAACTTATTGAAGTTTGTAAACCTCATTGTTATATTTTAATCATTGAAGAAGATAATATTAACACATCCCAATACGAAACCGATAAAACAACAGAAATTAAAAAATATATGGGATTTATAAAAATGGAGGATAATATTAACAAATCTTGAACATGAAGTAGTATATCGGTGTAAATGGCGTAAATTGAACTGGTCTCATTAGATAAGTTAGTTAAGCGGTTACCCCGGATAGGTAGAGGTCCTGGGTTCGTGTCCCAGATGCGACTGAAATCTTTTTAATTTCTGTTGTTTTTTCGGTTTCGTAGTTCATTTGGGGTGTGTTAATATTATCTTCTTCAATGATTAAATATTTATTCCATTTAAAGAATTTTATTTCATGAATAACTTAATTAAACTAATAAACCCAATTGTAATTATTTTTTAATTATTGAAGATAATATTAACATGGAATACGAATAAGAAAAGATATGTTAAATAGGGCGCCATGTTACCATTAAAGTAACAATTCAATGAAGAAAATCTACATATTAACTCGTAAGACCCTTGTCTAGATTCCAATGGCCGCCTTGAATATGTTCGGAGAAGGCTCTTTCCTGTGACGCTGTCAAACAGAGACTTGCATTCTTGTCAAAAAGCTAGGAACGTTGCTCTAGCCCGTATTGATGGTGTCATATCATTTGAGGTGTCGAATATCATACATAGACAAAGAATAGGTAAATAAAAATTCTTAATTCTTGGTTACTCGCTGGAGATTTTCTAAATTGGTCACCCTATCTGTTCAAGATTTTTTTCACGTCTAGAAATTTTTTAATATTTTTCTTTTCTCTAAAATAAAAAAATTAAATAATATTCTCCATTTCTCCACATAACATTTGAAAGTTTAATATAAAGTTTCGACAATATTCCGCAAAATACCGTCACTGGAAAATAGAAAAATACTCCCTGACCAGAAATTCATTTACAAAATTCCATTCGCAGCCATTCCCTCTCGAGAAAATTAATTTCCACAGTTCCGTACAAAGCATGCTCCGCGACCAGCAATTCGCTATCTACTCTCAACTTTCGAGGAACGACTGCACACAATGTTCGTTTATCCGAAGAACGTGCCGCAAATACCACATTTTCTCAGACGCTGTTATTTCTTGGTCAATTTAAAAAGATGTCCCTTGATAAAAATAAAATCGCATTGAAGATTTTCATTGTACATTCTTTTTACAATATTCACCGATTTGCTTAAATGCAAGGACTTAGCAGATAATTCCTGAAGGTAAAGATTTTAAAGAAGTTTATGATGCCAATTTACATAATATTTTATTTCGACTCGTTTCAATTTTTCAATTTCAATTTCTATTAAGTGTAATTAATTATTATTAATTGTTTAATAATTATTACTAATTACTTACCTACTTTAATCAATTTTTGTTTATGTTTATAATTTGTCTATTCTACATTATTGTGTTCTATGTTTACCATTTGTCTATACCTGATATTATTAGTTTTTATTATTCTATACATTCCTGATAAAGAAATCGTCGCTTTTCGAAACATGTTGATATCTTTTTATATTAATAAAATGGTGAATGGAAAGTTTATTTTTTATTTTTTTATTATTTGTTCAAAAACAATTTTTTTTTACATGAATACCGCACAAGAGTCTCAACTGCTCCCAACCGTCTGGAGCCAGTGAAACTATGGCATCCCCAATAGGGAAATGTTGTGAGGCTGAAGGTATAGGGAAGGGGATGGAGAAGGGGAAGAGGAAGGTGGGGAAATGCCTGGCTATTCAGATCTGGTCACCAAACACGGCTAAAAGCCATTTCAAGCAACGTTTCAATTCTGAATGGTGGTCTTTCACCAGGGCGATACTGAGAGTATCTTCCACTGGAACGTGCACAAATATACTACACATTATTTTTTAATTAATTAATTGTGAAACAGCACAAATTAATTAAATAAAAATTAGTTGCGCACGCCGGGATTTGAACCCGCGACCTTCCGATTCGTAGTCCAGAGCCTTACCCCTCGACCATGGAGGCCGTCATTAAAATTCAATATTGCGTTTTTTGGTTCAAAAACAATATTAATATTCGATATTGCGTTTTTTGGTTAAAAAACAATATTAATATTCAATATTGCGTTTTTTGGTTAAAAAAAAAATTATATTCAATCTTGCGTTTTTTGGTTCAAAAACAATATTAATATTCAATCTTGCGTTTTTTTGGTTCAAAAACAATATTAATATTCAATATTGCGTTTTTTGGTTAAAAAACAATATTAATATTCAATATTGCGTTTTTTGGTTCAAAAACAATATTAATATTCAATCTGGCGTTTTTTGGTTCAAAAACAATATTAATATTCAATCTTGCGTTTTTTGGTTCAAAAACAATATTAATATTCAATCTTGCGTTTTTTGGTTCAAAAACAATATTAATATTCAATATTCGACATTGATCAACAAATTATAGAGCCACCCAAATTAAGTTTAAATTTCGCCAACACAAAAACATAAAATACAAAACAAAATCGAAAAAAATAAGATCATACTAATCCCAAAACAGAATACGCACGTGACATCAAATGTTCCAAATGCAATGGTACCAACATAACATGGTGTTTTGATGAAATGATTTTGTATTCACTTTTAAATAATGCTTTATAAATTCTACTTTATAATAAGAGTTATTTTCAGAATCGGCGTTTGCTGATTTTATCTTTCACCGGAGTTCCTTATTATGACTCTATTATTTTTATTTTTAATCGATCTCATGATTTATTTAGTTAGTATAGCGTCAATATTACACGATGTAATGGAGATTTGACCTTACTTCGATTACACAAGATTTTAGAGAAAAAATAATTGGACGGCTTAATTTATTTTACACCCGCCAAAATGGCCCAATTTGAAAAGCTCAAAACCGGTTAAAATGACGTCATACAAACATCAAATATATAAATTTCTTTATCCGATAACGTCCCAGACGATAACTATGACGACAGAACTCATCAAGGGCGCTCAGAGATCGATTTTTTTATTGAACGAGTTACCATATACAATAAATCTATCTCGGTAAAACGGCTAGAAACATTCAAATAAGGGTGGTCGAACACTTGAGATGTCTAAACAGTGTCGGATTTTCAGAATTCGCCACCCACCTTATCGATAAAAATCACTCATTTAATAAATCTTCCGGGATAGATGTATTACATAGAAATGGGATAGGTCTACGCCTTAATAATCTTGAAGCCCTTGAAATAAAAAAAAGTCATTAAAAATCAATAAAACCAATCTACTTAATAAACAACTAGATTTGTCTAACACCCCCATTTTGTAAATATTTCCATTACCTCCGCCCACTTTCACCCCTCCCTCTGAAGCTCTTCCTTCCTTGCCCCCCCAGCTAAGTTGATGTTCTGTCTCTCTCTTTTAATTTTCTATTAAATACCATGTATTTCTGTATAATGTTTAATATATTTTTATTCTCC
Organism: Halesus radiatus; assembly: GCA_022606495.2. Lineage (NCBI taxonomy): Eukaryota > Metazoa > Arthropoda > Insecta > Trichoptera > Limnephilidae > Halesus > Halesus radiatus. The sequence goes on along the minus strand of JAHDVE020003761.1, from coordinate 8,856 downwards.
CCTGAGGAAGGTTCAGGTTGAATCGAAACCGGTTGGATGAAAAAATAATAAAGTGGAATTAAAACGAAGTTATTTTATTTTTTATAATTATGTATTCCCACAAAGTGTTTGCTACATGTAAAAATCTATTTAGTTTTGTAAAATATGTTTCTTATTATGTATTTTTTGTTTGTTTTTCTCACCAAAGTTTCATTGCTCTTTTATAAAAAAAATCTCTTGTTCATTTCATTTCGTGAAATAATTTGTTGCACAATGTAGGTACCCAACTGATTTTAATTGCGTCCTTTCTTTTATTTCAGGTAAGCACGCCTTCAGATCTTCTTTATTGGATAAACTGAAAACGGTAAACCATCTTATTTATATTTATTGGTTAGAAACAAACAGCTATTAATTCAAATATATTTACAACGGAAGTTTAAAAAAAGGTAAGCAAACAAAGTTTCTTGTACTAACAGTGGCTAAATATAGGTGCTTTATTTATAAAGCTAGTAAGATAAAGAAAAAATTCAATAAGAAGGAAAAGGAAAGAGGAAGAGGAAGATGGGATCGGGACAGGAAATTCTATCGATACATTATATACTAGTGCGTTAATTTGTGGTCGTACGTATTACTTCGTTTCGATATTTTGAAATGGTATTATGAAGAATGTTGATGTTTTGAAATTGTGTTTTATATTGCGCACAAATACGGAAAATTGGAGAATGTGTCCTAAGATTGATCCCCCAGCTCTCAAATGAAAAAAAATCGGTTTGTCGGGTCTTGACGGTATGTGAATTTTTATAAATTTAGTGAGCTCTGACGGGTCCAGGCCATTATTGGTAATTTTAATAAATTTAATTGTGTGGTGAACGTAACGTCCAAGTGTATAAAAGGAACAATCGAATATGAAAGAAACAGCATGTTTTTTGGACGTATATAAGCGAATAGGTTGGCTCATCCTTCTTAATACCACAGCTTCATACTTATAATATTGCGGAAGTGATAGTTGTACACAACGTGCAATGTGCAAAATTTGGTTCCGCACAGCACAAACCCAGATAATAATGGAAGGCGAGACGCCACAGTACCTTGGTGTGATTATCACAGTTGCCGCAGCCGGTAGGCTGTTAGCAACTACACAGCTTCCTCTGACTATTACAAGATTTTTTTTAGTAAAATGTGAAGTAAAGCAAATTTCGTATTGTCAGTATTTTCCAAAGTTAAATTAATGTCTCAAAGGCTTCAAGCTCATTGGTCGCGCCGTATTAACATAGGTTACATAAAGGTACTTGCTTGATAATGATGGACAGTAAATCTCAATTTTAAATTCCTTCCTACCATCTAATCTGTCCTTGGAAATAACTACATGCAGAAAGCCAGTTACAATTGAAATATTGGAGCGAGCGGAGGTAACATATTGATTCAATTCAATTCAATTCAACTGTTTATTCTTTTTAAAAATTTTACAAAATTTACATTTTAAGGCATTTTTAAAGATGATACAGGATGTACAACATCCAAAATAATTACTTATAAAAAATAATAAAAATTAAAACAAAAAATAAGTTCGACATACATAATCTCAGTAAATTGTATACAAGGCATACTGGCATTATACAAGTAGCAACAAAGCTTTACGTTTAAATGCAGCTTCATTGATGCTAAATATGTCGATATCCGAAGTGATTCTATTTAATAGCAAGATTGCCCTCCCCACCGGCATGACCATTAGCAAGTTGGTCCTGCAGGCCGGGAGATAAAACAGTCTATGCTGTCGGTGACGGAGATAACCATCGGGAACATAGAAATGAATGCTCTCCATGATAGCCGAATTTTCGAACCATCCGCGAATCAGTCTGAAGAAATGTGTCACAATGTGTACATCCCTTCTGACCCGCAGATGGTTCATTCCGAGCATACCTAGGAGAAAGTCGGTAGGATAGAGCCACGGGTAGTAGCCATATTCCCTCAAATAAAGAAATCTTAAAAATTTCTTCTGAACTCTCTCCAACATTGATACGGGAGGATCACGGAGGTAAAGGAGCTGTAATCGGGGTAAGTTCCTTTCACTACTTTTTTTTAATTTGGGCTGTCTTATCTCATGTCCGTCTCATGGGCTAAAATTATATATATTGAGGATACTGTCCATGGAGTTTTAGCAAGTGTCGAATTTCTTCCAGATAATATATTTTTTTTTACAGTAACTCCACACAGGAGACCAAGGAGGAAATAATTTCCCTCAAGGCCTATATCATCTTTGGGGATGCTGTGTGGAGGATCTTTTAGAGGATAGGGAGGAGTGAACTTGGGTCTTGAAGAGACCCATGTTATAGGATGGAGGAAACACAGAGGCCGCATATCATTCCACAGCCGAGCTGTTGAACACAAGAGCGAGTCGTAGAAGCGACCCGTTCTCATGTGACAAATGTCAACCGCGTGCAAATGTTGGGCGCGCGTTTGGCGTGTTTCCCGACTATGCACCGGTGCCGAAAGATCAATGACGCTAGTTCCTCGGAGCATCTTCCATTAAAATACCGGTTGAACAAGGACAGCATTCCCACCCGACGTCTGTGCTCCAAAGATTGCAACCCATTTGTTAAGATAGGCGAATCTATCAAACGGACCATCCGTTTCTGCACAGAGTCAAGGTTTTTTTTCAGATATTTTGGGACTCCCGACCAGAGGTGGCTGCCAAATTCTACAATGGGGCGCACTTGCGATTTGTACAGGGTCAGCAGTTGTGTACTATTAAAGTATCTGCGGGCTCTGTACAATACGCCCAGCTTCTGAGAGGCTAACTTTACTCGGGTTACGATGGAGTCCCCATACCTGAGCTGATCACTTAAGGTTACACCAAGCTTATCAATGGAGGGCTTGTTGGGAAGATTGCTTCCATTAAAGGAGACTAGATTGTCATTTCGATCCCTTTTAGATGTAATCAGACATGATTGGGTCTTTGAAACATTAAATTCGACGAGGTTATTCTTACCCCAAGAGGAGACCCTCTCAAGGTAACCGTCATTCTCTGTTTCAAAGCCCTCCGAGCCGTTGGAGTTTGTGTGCCCTTTGGGGGCTTGTCAAACAAAAAGCAATCATGGACTGTACTGTCATCTGCGTAACAATGGATTGGTGCACATGTCAAGAGGTCATTGATGTGCAACAAAAACAATGTCGGAGATAGAACCGATCCTTGTGGGGCGCCAGCATTATTGAATGCGAGGAAGAGATGAAACCATCAGCAACCGTCTGGATCGATCTCTCCCTCAAAAAGTCGGCAATCCACGTACACAAGGAAACGGGAAGTCCGTAAGAAGGCAGTTTGTTGACAAGTCCTCGGTGCCAAACCCGGTCAAAGGCCTTAGAAATGTCCAGTGAGACCGTTTGAATCTCACCATAACGTTCACCATTATCGATAATAATGACATAATTTTGGGAGCTGGTCCTTTTAAATTTTTGCGAGTAAAGCATTACAGGGCACACAGCAGAGTCGTATATTCGCGACACCACCCATGATAGAAATTACGATGAATATTCATGGCGGCCCAATTTAATGATAACAAATTAATGTAAATATTCGGTTTCTGCTTGCGTTCAAAGCTCTGGCAAGTAATAGAATATCAGAACGAAACGTAAAAACAAAGCGGAATTTCGGAATTAAGTTGTTTCTCCCGAAGTTAGACCTAATTAAGACTTTGTGGGAGGCGTGTATTTATTACCTTTATTTTATGCTCAGAGCCTTAGATAAAGGGTGAAATTAACTCAGGGAACCCTTAGACTGTTGTAGGCTTGACTTATTTAATAGCAAAATACAGCGAGGGGTACACTTAAAAAATCTTTAAAAAAAAACAGAACTGAAATACACAAAAGTTAAAAATTAAAATACGATTCATTTAATATAATTTAACAAAGCGAATGTTCATAATAAACTACAAAATAAAATGAATTATATTTGTTTCATGTACACACACACTTTGCACGATAAAATGATAGGATACATTTAAACGCTATGCATACACAATGTGGCAAGCAATCCATTAACTACGAGGGGGAAATTTATATAATTGCCTACCGGACAAAAATTAAAAAGAAAAAAGTAATTTCTAAAGAAATTGGTTTACATGGAATTAAACGAAGAAAATAATTCAAATGTATCAAATTATAATGTATTTATTCGGGTAATCGTTTTAAGAGGAGCGGCTCCGCTGCCTGTTTCATACAAAATTTAATTTTGAATTTGAGGCCAAAACACCTATACAAACTGAATGATACATTTTTTTTAAATTAAAGGTTTAGTAAATATCTAGTACGTGTGAGAAGTATTTTATTTATTTTCGTTTTAAATGATGAAATATAGCCCAAGATTTTTTTTATTTTTTATTTAACTCTATTATATTTGCTTTGTAAATAGGATTACATACATAAAAATACAAAAACAAAACATATAAGAATACCTTTTTTCAGGTCAATATTTTAAATTATGTACGGCAAATTTGTGTTCCAAAGTAAATTGGCCGTTTTTAATTTAATTCAAAGTCCACCATAATGATTATGGTCATATTTTTTCATATTTTTTTTTATTTAGTATTACCTATATTATATTTTCAAAGTAGACGGGGAAAAACTTATTTTTAAATCATCTTTAGCCCCCAAATAATTGTTAAAGGTTCCTCTAAGTTCGCGAAAAATTAATTCCCTTAATGGCCTTAAAATTTCATAATATAAAACAAAAATAAATAATTAATAATGACGCCACAAAATTACCAATCGTTTGAAGAAATTACAAAAAATATTAAATTTCCACTAATCCGTATTAGATATTTACTATGCCTTTTGATGAAAACAAAGATCATTAGCTTTAGATCAAAAATCTTTCTTTAAATCAAAAAAATAGTTTTGTATAAAACAGGCCGCGCAGCTCTTAATGAAGTATGTGAAAATTTAATTTTCTTTTTGGTGGGTTTAAAAAAATGTTTTTAATACCCGGTGTCGATATGGTAATGAAATTACTGAATAATTTGACAAAAGTTTTATCGATCGTGCTGAATATTGTAAATTTAATGTCCGTCTGTGAGACATCAAAATATTTCTAAGCGAGTAGGGATGATCAGCTCCCAGCATTTCCTGGGCGCCCAGTGTTTCTTTTTGTCCAAACACAAAATAGCAGGTCACCCTTAAAGCTCCTGCCAAAAGTTTCTATCTATCTGCAATGAGTTTAACCTTACTTATTCTCTCTTACACATGTTACTAGCTGAAGTATCCGGCGTTGCCTGGGGTTATGAATGGTTATTAGGAAAGTTTTGAGATTTTATGTGTTACCCCTGTCCTTACCCTTGCCTCTGCCCTTGCCCCTATCCCTACCCCTACCCCTACCACTACCCCTACCACTACCCCGACTCCTATGCCTACCCCTACCCCTACTCCTAACTCTACCCCCACCCATACCCCTACCCCTACCCCTACCACTACCCCTACCACTACCCCGACTCCTACCTACCCCTACTCCTAAACCTACCCCCACCCCTACTAATACCCCTATCCAGGTTTGGAGGAGAGTTTTGATTTTTCATCATCTTTATCCGTAGGAACGGATTGGGGTAACTCCGTGGATTAGAGGTCACGGGTTCGAGTTCCTCGTTGCTACCGTTATGTATTTTTTTGTCACTTTTGGTTTCATGTGTCATTTTTGAGAGTTGTTAATATTATCTTCAATGGTAAAAAAAAGGTACAATTCTCAATTTACTTTGAAATCAATAAGAGCATCGTTAATAAAAATGAGTTTCATTATAAGTACGTACATAGAAATGAAATTAATAGATCTTCTGTTAGTCGCTTCACCACAGTTTGATATTGCCTTTGGAAGGCGAAACAGCTGTCACGCGTAATATGTAAAAATAACAGATATTATTAAATTTAAAAAATTGTAAAATAAAAATCGAAAGATAACAAAAATATCATAAGCCTAGTAAGTAGTTGATTACATAAATACCTGAATTAAATGAAGCACTAAGTGCAAACCTCTAAGTGAAAGACCCTATAGAAATATAATTTTTTAATGAAATTAAAGTGAGAAGTTCATATAAAAGCACCATGTGTTGCCAACTCGGTTATTTAACCATTGTTACTTAAGTAATTTTTTTATTAAACACGACTAATGTCTAGCGGCACTTAATGCTTTGTGTTGGAAAAATCGTCCGACACATACGACTTTTTTATTTTTTCTACATCATGTATGGCGCCAATTATTTTTTTTGGCTCTCAAGCCATTTTTACATAATAAAAATATATATTTGGTACTTAGTGCTTTTTTTTATTTAATTCGGGTATTCAGAAACAGTTAACTGTCTGAGAAACAGTTAACTGTACCGTGATTAATAGATCTAAAATAATAATTATGATTGTTGGTCCTTACCGCAGGAGAAGACAATGGGATTGAAGGCGAAACAGTTATTAGCCCTTTGTTTCCGTCGGTTTGCTTTCTCTCCTCACAGAGGGTTGTTCGACGTCAAGCAAAACAATAATTGCGGTTAATTTAATTACGTCGTTGGTTTTTGTAGCCGACTTTCCGGATTTTATACCGTTTGTATTCTAATTATAAATAAATATAGTCGCTGCTTGGTCTTGGCGCTGTTTATTGTTTTTATATGGTATACGCGCCTCATTTGCCGGAGCTAGTGGTTTTATTGCATCCCTAAATCTAGGGGATGTTTTGAGGGTGAATAAATATTTAGTGAGAAGTGTAATGTCTTTGCTTTTCGTATTATTGCATTTTATGTTTAAAAAACTTATTCATTCATTAAGCCCTTTTGGGCGTTAATGAATGAATAAATAAATCATAAAATTCTTAGGTAGGTAAAAAAAAAAAAAAAAAAAAAAAAAAAAAAAAAAAAAAAAAACTTAACTTTATATTGGAATGGTGGGAAAATAGTCAATGGACTGTACATACGGGTACGTACATACATATTCTTCCCCTTATCCTGCTTGGGTGCGGCCCATCGCATAGAAAAGGCTCCTTGTACAGCCTCTAGAGTTGCTCTTCCCATCTGTATCTGGGGCGGCCTACTGGACGTATTCCCTCTGCAAAAGCAGATTTTCTGCAAAGTTTGACCTCACGTCTTTTTTAATATGAGCCCAAGCCACCACAGTTAGCTCCTCCCGAATCTTTGTGTTTCTTAATCGATCCCATTTTGTGACACTTGCAACTCCTCTCAAAAATCTCATTTCGAAGGCTTGGACCCTGGAACGTGTTCGCTCGTTCAACATTCAATTTAAGGTTTCAGAGCTACGGATCAGCACATGGAATATCACCAGTTGAACCGGAAAGCAATTCGAACTAGCAATAGACTTTAATTGGCACAATATATTATCTCGGATGACAGGTGCTTAATAACGTTGCATGATCTTATATACTGTTTTGAAGTAAATCTATAACAAGAAAGTTTCACATTTAGCTCCGTTATATTAATTACCATCAAGTACTCGTTTTTTAATATTTGTTTCGGTTGATAGTAATGCCCAAAGGTTATGGTAATTCATTGGTCAGGCGTATAAAAAGATGGTTGCAACGTACACATTGGCGTCAAAGAGTACGGTCGCCTTGTTGGCCGTTCCAAGTTCGGAGTCAAATCATTATTTTAACTGATATTCTGAAAGTATGTCATTCAATAGAATAACAGCAGCACTTTGGCATCCTAATGTTGATTCATCAACTCGGTGGTTTTTGCTGGGATCTTTTGCACTCTGAGAAGGCGGGTAATGTTCTTTTTTTTTATTTTTTTTTTTATTTACGTCCGTTTTGGATTTACTTTCAAACTAGTAAATTAAACTTGTACATGCATTCAGAAAGAGATTCACGGCTTTTTTTCTCTCATCATAGAATCAATGCTATTCAATATGGACCCTTTTGCAAGGCATTTTTTTTATAACAAAATAGGATTGTTCTATTTGATTACCAATCCCTGCCTTTTGTGCATATCCTGGAAGCGATGGTTTCTCAAATTGATGATGAACGTCTCCTGAAATTGAGTTAGCGGGAGACAGCGATGTAAGTATGATTTGATTTAATAATAATCCTGAGTATTTCAGAATAAACCGGCTCGGACTGATCCGCTGTGTAATAATATCTACAGTGTTGTATATCTTCATGTTATTTCTCTCATACAAGACGTCAGTAGCACATCTGTTACAAGAAATAAATAGTTCCAACGGTGGCTTCTTTGGTTTACATGCGAATCTTATCACCGAAAATATTTAATAATAAAAAAGACGTGATTTCTGAATGAGGCATTGTTTTTTTTGGCCGACGATATCTGAATTTTTTTCAGAGACTTTATCCTTCTCCATTTGCCATCTCCCATCGAAGGTTGACTATTTGTCTCTTCTTGTATGGTCTAGCACGGTGCCATTAAAACCATTCTGGTTGCGCGTCGCAGACTGAAAAATTATACGAATGGTATTTCTCACATTCACTTATCCAATCTCAAAGTAATTATCCAAAACTCTTACAAACATTACTTTGCTAATAACCAGTAACTTTATTTTGCTGAATCTCGGTAGATAGTACCAATTTAGATGTTCAAACGATTTCCGGGAAACATATTTCAAAAGTAACTTTTGAAAATAAACATTTCAAACAAATTTTTGGCATTCCTCGTAGTAAGTAATGCGATTTAAGCTCTAAATTAGCTTGCATCAAAATGAACCCCTTCAAAGACCTGTTGATCCATAAATCTTCTCATTTTTAATATGTATAGCTTAGTTTTAATATGTTTAATACTAAGTGTACTTACAAATTATATGTTCCTTAAGAGTCATTATTATAACGTTATTATTTATGTTTACATTATTTCACTAAGATAATTGTACTGGACGTGTAGGACC
>JAHDVE020003760.1:0-42185 GCA_022606495.2 Halesus radiatus | reverse complement strand
TTAAACGATTCAGCACTGATGAGCCCATAGTAAACGATTCAGCACCGATGAGCCCTTAGTAAACGATTCAGCACTGATGAGCCCATAGTAAACGATTCAGCACCGATGAACCCATTTTAAACGATTCAGCACTGATGATCCCATAGTAAACGATTCAGCACTGATGAGCACATTTTAACGATTCAGCACTGATGAGCCCATAGTAAACGATTCAGCACCGATGAACCCATTTTAAACGATTCAGCACTGACGAGCCCATAGTAAACGATTCAGCACTGATGAGCCCTTAGTAAACGATTCAGCACTGATGAGCCCATAGTAAACGATTCAGCACTGACGAGCCCATAGTAAACGATTCAACACTGATGAACCCATAGTAAACGATTCAGCGCTGATGAGACCATAGTAAACGATCCAGCACTGATGATCCCATAGTAAACGATTTAGCACTGATAAACCCATAGTAAACGATTCAGCACTGATGAGCCCATAGTAAACGATTCACCACCGATGAGCCCATAGTAAACGATTCAGCACTGATGAGCCCATAGTAAACGATTCACCACCGATGAGCCCATAGTAAACGATTCAGCACTGATGAGCCCATAGTAAACGATTCAGCACTGATGAGCCCATAGTAAACGATTAAGTACTGATGAGCCCATAGTAAACGATTAAGCACTGATGAGCCCATAGTAAACGATTCAGCACTGATGAGCCCATAGTAAATGATTAAGCACTGATGAGCCCATAGTAAACGTAGCAATTACTTACATTTATTTGATGCATTTGTGTGTACTTTCCCCGGACTAGGAGTTAGTGATTAGTTTGAAAGGCAACAGTATGAACCTTTTCAACAGAATTCATAAACCAAACTAACTTTAACATCTAGAACAATGCACGAACCGACAATTAACAAAGGGGTTCACTTGTTGCTGTCATAAAGATACTTTATAATGTACACACGGTATCTGGAAACTCGTCGTATAATTGGGAAAGACTCATGTCTGCAACACATTTTGGAAAGGATTTTGTGGTAAAAGTGTTTATTTAATTTGAGCTTCCGTTTTGGAGTAAATAGAGTCCGGAGTAGGCTTCTACTTAAAATCAATACATATGATTGCTACGGGGGTACTGTCATCTGTTTGCTCTCTCGTAATGATTCGATGCGTAAACCCGGCTCCAATAGTTTCTTAACCCTAATGATGGCGTCAAAAAAGAAAAAAGTGTTTTGATAAAATATTTTTTGGGGTTTCTACGATTTATGTGATGTAACCACAAGTTTCCATACACCGTGTATAGCGCAAGTTTTATGAAATATTACAATTGATGGATCATTCAAATACTAAGCCAAGTAGTTTTGTTTACGTTCATCGTTGTGCTCATTATTTTTAGGACGAGTTGACCTTTAAAATAATGACACAATAAACTCGACTTGATCGAGTTGTTTGGCGATTCGTCCTCTCTGCCTACCCCTGCGGGGAACGGCGTGATGGTTAGTTAGTTACACAATAAACTCACCTCAACATTTCAATGACCCATGCACTACACACTACCCACCGGTCACTCAGTAGGGTGACAGGACTCTGCAGCCAGTTGATGTTGTCGCTCTGACCCTGTCCAAGTAGTCCCTGGGAACCCAAGCATTCTTCATATTATTCTCATCGCTAGCTTTGTTTGAAATTGCTCGGAAAATTTCTTTTTTTTTTTTATATGAATCCCTCACAAGAGTCCCAACTGCTCCCAACCGTCTGAAGCCAGTGAGACTCTCGCATTCCCAATTGGGGAATGTTGTGAGGCTGAAGGTATTGGGGAGGGGAAGGAGAAGGTTAAGAGGAAGATTGGGAATACCTGGCTATTCAGATCTGGTCACCAAACACGGCTAAAAGCCATTTCAAGCAACTTTTAAATTCTGAATGGTGGTCTTTTCACCAGAGCGATACTGAGAGTATCTTCCACTCTGGAACGTGCGCAAATATACTATATATTATTTTTAAATGAATTAATTGTGAAACAACACAAATTAATTAAATAAAAATTACTTGGGCACGCCGGGATTTGAACCCGCGACCTTCGGATTCGTAGTCGAGAGCCTTACCCCTCGACCATGGAGGCCGTCTTACTGATTTTGTTTTGATGCCAATTGCCCGGAGCCAGTAGGGCTATATCACTTATATATACACCGTAAAAAATCTCAACATCGCCCCGGTGAAAGATCAACATTCATATTGGAAACTTTGATTGAAATGGCTTTAGCCGTGTTTGGCGACCAGATCTGAATATCTAGGATCTTCCTCACCCTTCCTCTTGCCTATCTTCTTCCTCTACTCACTTCCTTCAGCCTCACAGTACACCTCAATAAGGGATACCATAGTCCCATTGGCTGCAGACGGTTAGGGGCAGTTTGGACTTTTGTACAGTATTGTAATAAAAATAAACAGTATGAAAACACAAAAAGTTAATTCTGGAGATTGTCCTGAGGATACCCACCAGGCATCAGGCACCAGGAACCAGGCAACGGGAGATTGATGGATGACAAGTGAGACTGCATGAAGTGGAGAAGGAAAGGGGTAGGTTGGAGTTTCTGGCTATTGTTATCTTTTATAGGTTAAGAAACGAAAAATTTCTTTTGACTGACTTTCTACGAAATTAATTTTAACTTAAAATACCCTTTGGAATTTGGTTTAAGTCAACCGTGAAAGTTACATTATAGAAAAAAGTATTTGGTACATTTGTACCATCAAGTCTCTGAGACGTTTATCAGTGATAATGTCATAAAGCCATATGTCAATGTTAGAGGATTCATAAATCGTGCACACAACCAAAGGTGACCAAGTCCTAGGTTTTGTTGATTTATATTTATTGTATTGAAGATTTTGGCATGGAGGCAGGCTCATAGTCTCGCAACTTAGCATATACATATTTTTATTTGAATTACAGGAATCTTGACGTGGCCACTTTTAGTTGTATTCTCACGAAATATTAATTTGGTTTAGATACTGTTGAGAAACGTGTGTTACCTACAAATATCAATTCCAACCAAGCTGCAAGATTTTTATTTTTGAATAATCGAACTTATAAATCTAACACCAGAATAAATAAACGCATTGCAGTGAATAAGCAAGTATGTGTCGTTTTGAATAGGACTCGTTTACATAAATAATTTAATTATTTAGGAAAATTAAATGTTTGTGAATATATATAAAACTGACTGTTCTAAACCGAAATTATTTCGTATGCAACCAAATATTGTATTGTGATCGTTACTTACACGGTACGGGGCCTCGGTAGTGAAGTTCACGGGAGTTAGGTGATATTTTTCTCCAAGGTCTGGCATATCCGGACACAGGTCTCCCCGCGACCAGCCGGATCTCGTTTCTTGGCATGGAAACAATTTTTCGCCAAGTTCTATGCAGTCTGTAGGAAAACAAGAAATAAAAATAAGTGCCGAACTAATTCATTGAACTAACTAACTGATAAGAGTGGATTCAGGGTGGACCAGCTGATGTGGATAGCCAGGTTCAGCCTCACAGAGAGGCCGTCCCGACGCGAATAGTCTCCCTTCTCTTAGAGTCGGTCCGCTCTGAAATAAAGATGCTGCAGCATCTAACTAAACCACGGCTATACAAGATTTATTTATTGAAACACCTCCATAATCTCAGTTCTTAACCATTTAACAATAACGTTTGTCAATATGCCTGTCTAGTCTAGGTGTGTATTTTTAAAATTTTTTTTTTTTATATGAATACCACACAAGAGTCCCAAACTGCTCCCAACCGTCTGGAGCTAGTGAGACTATGGCATTCCCATTTGGGGAATGTTGTGAGGCTGAAGGTATTGGGGAGGGGAAGGAGAAGGGGGAGAGGAAGGTGGTGAAAAGGGGAAATACCTGGCTATTCAGATCTGGTCACCAAACACGGCTAAAAGCCATTTCGAGCAACATTTCAATTCTGAATGATGGTCTTTCACCAGGGCAATACTGAAAGTATCTTCCACTTTGGAACGTGCGCAGGCAGTAGGTAGAGAGGACGGACCGCCAAACAACTCGATCTTGGCATACACTTCTTGCTTCATTCACTTTCATACAACGTCTCATACATTCTCTTCTGTTATTCCGACTTCTGACATGGCCCGACTCAAGTATTTGATTCACTTGATCGTGCCACGTCTTCCTTGGACGTCCCTGGCTTCTTCTTCCATTCACATTCGCGTCATATATTCTCCTTACACTCCTTTCTTCATTCATTCGCTCTACATGCCCAAACCATCTAAGCGTCCCTTTCTTAATCTTGCTCACTACGCTTACATCAGCCTTGCATTCTTTACGAATCTCAACATTTTTCACACGATCATACATGGTTTTACCACACATTCGTCTCAGAGATCTCATTTCTACAGCATTCAGTCACTTTCATCCTTCCTCTGCCAGTTCCATGCCTCACTGCCATACATCAGAGTTGGTATCAGCACTCCATTGTGGACTGCTAGCTTCGCTTCTTTGGACAACTTTTTGTTTGCGCCAACCGCGTTCAGTCCTCCGTTAATGGAGTTTCCTGCATTCACCCTTCTTTCAATATCCCTATCAGTCTTTCCATCTCTCGTAAACATACTTCCCAAATACACAAACTTGTCTACCTGCTCCAAGTATTCATAATTCACAACTATATTGCACACTGTGTTCGTACTCTCTCTTTCAAACACTATGACTTTAGACTTACTTACATTCATACATACTTCGTTCATCCTAGATACGAGGGACTGTAGATCTTCTATACTATTAGCAATCAGCACCGCATCATCAGCATACAACAGGCAACATACTTGCAGACTACTCATTTTTACGCCCAAGCCCACCTCTTTCAATTCTTGCATACAATTATCCATGTATAGATTGAATAACCACGGTGACATTACGCAGCCTTGCTTAACACCTTTTGTGATGTCAAACCACCCCGTAAAATCACCGTTTGCCCTAACACATGCAACGCTTCCCTCGTACAGCGATGCGATTGCCTGTATAAGATTTGTATTCACTCCATACTTGGACAACACCTTCCATAACTTTTTCTGTCAACTCGGTCGTATGCTTTTTGTAGATCTACAAAAGCACAGAAAAATTTCTGGTTTTTTGCCAGAAACTTCTCTGTGAGCATACGCAACGAGAAAATCTGATCCATGCCAATATATAAAATCTGATCCAAATATCCAATTATAATAACATCACTCAATACGAACCAAACTCAAGACCAACTCAAGGAATCAATCCAAAAGCAATTAAAATATCTACCCTGGGCATCGGAGTACATACTTTAAAAAAAAAAAATAACTACCGACTAATCATTACTTGCCCTAAAAAGGAGGATGCTGCCAAACTGAAAAATTAAATCAACAAAATATCAGAAAAATAAATTACCGCCAAAGAATTAAAAAAAAGAAAACCGTGTGTAATATTCAAAGGAATTCAGATAAATTACGCAAAAAGAAGAATTTTTAACAGACCTCATACTCCAAAATGAAGACGTTAAGATAATGACAGAACAATACCCAAACATATTTGAAGTGAAAGCTATCACAGATAGCAATAGGAACAAGTCACACAATATAATTGTCGAAACAAACGGAAATATGAAAAATCACCTAATAAATAAAAAACGTGTTAACTTGGAACTCACGAGGATGCATGTTGATGACTGCAACCCTTTAGCACAATGCTACCACTGTTTAAGATTTGGCCATACTGAACACAAGTGCCGAGATAAAATGAAAAACCCAAAAATGTGTGCATTGCGCCGAAGAACACAAATACCGGGAATGCAAATCTCTGGACCGTCCACCCAAATGTGCCAAGACTTTCCAACCGATCACGTATCGAATAGTGTAATATGCAAGTTCAGAAATTACATGTTAAAAATTGCAAAAGAAAAAATAGATTACGAATCAAACTAAATTATTATTAAATAAAAAAAAACCACAACTCAACAAAATTGAAATGGATGAGTTCATACCTAGACAAAAGAAAAACATTATCATTAATCACAATAATCCAAAAATTCAGCCGTACTTCACGGCGTTCACCGAAATAATTACAAATGATGAGTCACCCACGCTACTAGCAAAGTATAAATTCGTTACAAATAAAATCAACGGAATTATTACCAAATTGAGTATTGTCTATAACGATTTGTATAGAGCACCCAATATTTCTAACTAACTGCATTCAAATTCAAATAAAACTCGATATAATCTCTCAAAATACAACACCAATTGTTTTAAATGGATGACTTCATAGTCGAAACGTATACAAACATTGAGTAACCTTCGTATCACTTACCACAATACAATTATATTTCAACCAACATAGACATCAATAAAAATAGTGGGTTCGTAATATTCGTACACAATAAATTTAGTATTGTTAAAATAACTGAGCACCGTATTCATTTAGTAAACTGCATCGAAATACAATTCAAACTAAACAAATCAATGTATCATGTAATAACTATTTATAGAACACACGGTTCAAACATTACTACGTTTATTAATGATTTTAAGGGGGAGAGGGACGTCGGAGAGTTATTATTAATTAATTCAAAATAATGATAGTATTAATAATGTTTTTTTTTTGTAATGCGAATTACAAATTTTTGGTTACGTTTATTTAAAAAAACGCAACGACAAATTATTAAACATACTCTTCTCCACTTTAAAAATCATATTCGTATTTTAAATATTTTGTAAAACATACAATGGAACGGTCAGAAAAAAGTAATATTTCAGATTGGATTTTGATAAATGCTAAGCCTATGTAAATTTATAAAATATTTAATAAATATTTTTCTTTTTATAAACAATAATTATTAGCCTGAAACACTCATCCAAATTGAAAAAAACCTTCCGAGAAAAGATAAATGTCGCCGACAGGACTCGAACCTGCACCCTTCTGATGTCCGGTCAGATGCTCTACCGTTGAGCTACGTCGGCTTATCGCAAACCCGCCAAGTTAATCAATATATACTAGTGTTTCATTCAATAATTACTGTTTTTATTATATTTCACCTGTGCAGGTTCGAGTCCTGTCGGCGACATTTATCTTTTCTCGGAAGGTTTTTTTTCAATTTGGATGAGTGTTTCAGGCTAATAATTATTGTTTATAAAAATAATTGTTACCCTTTGCGCTATGCACAAAAATCTTGTCTTAAAAAAAACTTTAGTTTATCAATTAATAAACATTTTTCTATTTAAAAACATTATGTATATCGTATTGCGTAATAATACTATCATTATTTTGAATTAATAAAAAATAACTCTCCGACGTCCCTCTGTTTCATTGCAGGAGATTTCAATTTAAATATTAATCAAAAAAATGAAAGTTGTATCAAAATTGGATATATTAATTGTATGAATAAACTAAACTTTAAATCGTGTATTAATAAAAACACTAGAGAAATAAAAGGTCATAATCCATATTGCTTGAATCATATCTTGACAAATGTAAATATTAAAGATCTTCACAAAGTAAAGTCAATTATTTGGAAAATTAATATAACTGATCACCATGCATGCATACCTCTGTATGATAACAAAATAAAACCTAAAAAACAAAATTTTATAACCAAAAAATCTACCGCAAAATTGACCATTTTATCAGAAAATCTGAAAAGGGAACTTTGGAACGGTGTTAACAGTGATGATACCGAAACATGTTCGAACAACTTTGAAAATATTTTGGCACAGCACATTCAAAACTCTAGCACTGAAATTACAATTCAAGTAAAATCAAAATTAAGGTGTTTAAAGTCTTGAATTACCCCAGGACTTGTAAAATCTATTAGAAATAAAGAAAAACTTTTTAAAGCAACATTAAAAAATCCCCAAAATGAAAAGACATTATTTTTTTAACAAAAAATACAAAAATAAATGGACTACCTATATTAAAAAAAAAAACAAAGAAAGCTTTTTAAAAGTAAAATATTATCTGCAGAAAACAACCATAAACAAATGTGGAATACAAATTAATATAGCTCTATAGACAATACAAATAAAACACAAAACATAAAGTACATTGAACATGAAAATAAAATCATAGATGCCAATATGCAACCTAAACAATATGCAAAACATCTTAAATTCTTTTTTTGCTAAATTTGGAAGAAATCTTGCGAAAAAATGTATCCATAAACCTTTACACCAGAAAATACAAACTATTGAAAATCTACAGAAACACTCAATTTTAACAAACTTTGGAATAACAACAGAATGTGAGATCTTGAAAATATATTTTTTACATGAATACCGCACAAGAGTCCTAACTGCTCCCAACCGTCTGGAGCTAGTGAGACTATGGCATCCCCAATTGGGGAATGTTGTGAGGCTGAAGGTATTGGGGAGGGGATGGAGAGGGGGAATAGGAAGGTGGGGAAATACCTGGCTATTCAGATCTGGTAACCAAACACGGCTAAAAGCCATTTCAAGCAACGTTTCAATTCTGAATGGTGGTATTTC
The DNA here is from genome assembly GCA_022606495.2 of Halesus radiatus. Taxonomy (NCBI): domain Eukaryota; kingdom Metazoa; phylum Arthropoda; class Insecta; order Trichoptera; family Limnephilidae; genus Halesus; species Halesus radiatus. The sequence goes on along the minus strand of JAHDVE020003760.1, from coordinate 33,683 downwards.
ACCAGGGCGATACTGAGAGTATCTTCCACTCTGGAACGTGTGCAAATATACCATACATTATTTTTAAATTAATTAATTGTGAAACAGCACAAATTAATTAAATAAAATTTACTTGCGCACGCCAGGATTTGAACCCGCGACCTTCGGATTCGTAGTCGAGAGCCTTACCCCTCGACCATGGAGGCCGTCAAAATATGAAAGGAGGTTCATCTCCCGGTTTCGACTATATTACGATACATATTCTAAAATCCATGAAATTTCATTTGATAAAACCAATTACGCATTTGATAATTTTAAGTATTTAATAAAGGGAATATTTCCAGCAACTTACAAGAATACAATAATCTAAACTATTTATAAATCTGGAGATCCACAACAAGTAACTAAGTATCGCCCAATCTGTCTAATTTCTAACATAGGAAAGATTTTTGAAAAAAAATAGTAAAAAAACAATTGGTAAATTTCCGAGAAAGTAATAAAATGCTCCACAAAAACCAGTTTGGGTTCATAAAATCACTCAGCACAGAGATGCTATTGGGAATGTAACTTTAAACATTTACGAATCATTAGATAACGGTAAAAAATGTCCGGGTATATTTATTGATCTTAGAAAGGCTGTCGATAGCATATTCCATGAGATGCTTTAAAAAAAAAAGTATTCGTATAAAAGAAAATGCAATTAAATGGATTCCCAACTACTTAAAAAATCTCCCTCAGATTGTAAAAATCAACCATGTTAATAATGATCAAGATATTTCAGACTTTAGAATCCCACAAGGTACAGTGCTTGGACCGATCCTATTTACCATATATGTTAACGACATTTTCTTTTAACCACTACATGGCCAAATTACTTCATATGCCGACGACACAGTATTAATAATAAGTGAAAAGACTTGGGAAAAATTAAAATTAAAATCCACCGAAGACATGAACACTCTCAAGACTTTTTTCGACATTAACTTACTACCACTGAATATTGAAAAAACTTTTGTAGTTCCATTTGCAATACAAACGAACGATACCCCTGAAAACTTTGACATCGTCATACATGACTACTCTAAAAGCCACAATAAAAATGATTGCTTTTCAAGCTGTACAATACTAAAAAAGACTAGTAAAATCAAATACCTAGGAGTAATTATCGATAAAAATTTGAAACGGAAAGACCAAATATGTCAAGTAGTTAAAAAAATTAGAAAACTAATGCATATATTTTTAAGAATTAGAATTTTTGTCGTTAAAATATCTATACTCAATATACTATGCCTTAGTTCAATCCACTCTACAATATGCTATGCCTTAGTTCAATCCACTCTACAATATGCTAAGCCTTAGTTCAACCCACTCTACAATATGCTATGCCTTAGTTCAATCCACTCTACAATATGCTATGCCTTAGTTCAACCCACTCTACAATATGCTATGCCTTAGTTCAATCCACTCTACAATATGCTATGCCTTAGTACAATCTACTCTACAATATGCTATGCCTTAGTTCAACCCACTCTACAATATACTATGCCTTAATTCAATCCACTCTACAATATGCTATGCCTTAGTTCAATCCACTCTACAATATGCTATGCCTTAGTTCAATCCACTCTACAATATGCTATGCGTTAGTTCAACCCACTCTACAATATGCTATGCCTTAGTTCAATCCACTCTACAACATGCTATTCCTTAGTTCAATCCACTCTACAATAAACTATGCCTTAGTTCAATCCACTCTACAATATACTATGCCTTAGTTAAATCCACTCTACAATATGCTATGCCTTAGTTCAATCCACTCTACAATTTGCTATCATTATTTGGGGATCCGCATTTAAATCTAACCTTATTTCAGTAGGAATTGTTCAAAGAATAATAATTAAAATTATATTTAAAAAAATCATCGGACTACCCAACGGATCGCCTATTTGATGAATTTCAAGTGCCTACGTTTAAAAATCTGTACATTAAGAATTCAATTATTCAAATCATAAAAGAAAAAGACAAATGTCAACTCTTAACTGAAAACCGCAGGCGTCTTAAACATATTTTTCCATGCCCAAAATTAAATACTTCATTTGCACAATTATGTAATACTTACCAAGGACGATCATTTTTCAATAAACTACTGGAAGAGATCAGATGCATTCACAATAAAATCCTAATATTTAACTCTGTCAAGAAATATTAAGGACAATCTTAATAAAAAAAATGTTTCCAAATAAATTTGCTTTGCAAATATTCAGAAAATTACTTATCTCCCATAACGTTTATTTTTTCTTCGAAACGCATATATTTTAAACATACTATCCTAATTATGATATGTCATACAAATGTCTCTTTATAACACATTTACTATATAATATTTTTTTTTCATTTCTTAATAAAACTGTAATACATACATATACATGTACCATATATTATATTACTTTAATTACCAATAATAAATAATGTACAGTCTTTTTCCATCCACAAGCAAATGCTTCTAACGGAAGAATAGTATAAAATACACAAATAAAATCTATATTATATCATGTAACAAAGTTTAATTAATAAATGAATATAAAAAAAAATGAAATCGGTAGTGTGTAGGTAACCTAAGGTGCCCTAGGAAGATGCAAACCGAGTACTACGAAGCTCGCAATAGCAACACAATAATGTTAAATGGTATAATGTATATTACGCGAGAATAGGTAAACTTTCTTGTTACGAATTAATGTCAACCGGAAAACATGACGGCACTCATAATTACAACAATTAATTGTATTGTAGTGGATAGATTACATTACTATCGTGTTAGAAAATAAAATGAAATAATATTTTGTAAGAGAAAAGCGTGTACTTGACTCTGGTCGTGTCAAAAGACGGAATAACAGGAGAGCGTGTATGGGGCGGATCGCGGATTTCTGAACACCGTTGCACACGAGGAACGACGTTGGCCGAATAATCAATTTACGGCGTCAAAAATATTTTTATTTGATATTCTGATCAAAAATGTTTATGGAGAGACTACTTAATAATTATCTTACAGAAAAGTATTTAATTAGGGTGAGTTGGAGTCAGGTGCTCGTAAAATTAAAAAAAAAAAAATTTCATTTTCTATTATGAATTATGAATGATTGAGATATGTACATAATGTATAATTTTGATTAAAATATAATTCTACATCCACATTCTCATTATCCTTGTCATCATCATCATATGATCACCATTACCTTCATCATCATCATTGTCATCATCATCATACTCCTGATATGTACATATACTCCTGTCATAATCATACTCCTGATTCAATATAATTCATCATCATACTCTGATCACCATTACCTTCTCATCATCATCATACTCCTGTCATCATCATCATACTCCTGATCACCGTTACCTTCATCATCATCATACTCCTGACATCACCGTTACCTTCATCATCATCATACTCCTGATCACCATTACCTCATCATCATCATCATACTCCTGATCACCATTACCTTCATCATCATCATACTCCTGATCACCATTACCTTCATCATCATCATACTCCTGATCACCATTACCTTCATCATCATCATACTCCTGATCACCATTACCTTCATCATCATCATCATACTCCTGATCACCATTACCTTCATCATCATCATACTCTGATCACCATTACCTTCATCATCATCATACTCCTGATCACCATCATCATCATCATACTCCTGATCACCATTACCTCCATCATCATCATCATACTCCTGATCACCATTACCTTCATCATCATCATACTCCTGATCACCATTACCTTCATCATCATCATACTCCTGATCACCATTACCTTCATCATGATCATCATACTTCTGATCACCATTACCTTCACCATCATCATACTCCTGATCGCCATTACCTTCATCATCATCATACCCCTGATCACCATTACCTTCATCATCATCATACTCCTGATCACCATTACCTTCATCATCATCATACTCCTGATCACCATTACCTTCATCATCATCATACTCCTGATCACCATTACCTTCACCATCATCATAAAATTATTAAAATTATTGTTTTCAACTTTTTTATATTAGTTATAAGATATTGTTTTCAACCAGTAAATAAAAGTCGCTGTACTATTTTGAACATTTTGTATAACTCTATTTAAAATAAACTTTTTCGATAGCTTTAGTTAAAATAAACATTTTGTATAACTCTAGTTTGAATAAACATTTTGTATAACTCTAGTTAAAATAAACATTTTGTATAACTCTAGTTAAAATAAGCTTTTTGTATAACTCTCATTTGTAATTTATATTTTAAGGTATTTGCGATTAGTTATAAAAAACACTTACACCTATTTTTTGCTCGATAGTTTAGTTTTACTGTTCTGGTGTGCGTCGAGGCACTTTATAATATATCATCAACATTTCAGTTAAGGTTTTGTAAAACTCACAGTCAGCGGCCTTGGAGCCAGTCGGTAGCTGAGTGACCACTCCCTGCGACAGTGGCTGACAGTCAGGCTTCACGCAGCACACCAAGTCGGACTCGTGATTAGTTGATTCACATTTCTGTAATTAATATAAAAACATAGATAAAATATATAAAACATGAAAAAAAGTCTAGGCGCCCCCGTGGCTGCCGGCAGCGTTTTATAGTCGCTCCTGATTTATCTTGGAAATATTGGGAAGTTATTAATTTTCCCGGTATAAAAATAGCATAAAATAACCGCAATAATTTTAAGGTTACATTTATAAAAATCATATAATTTTAGTGTGGCCGTTTCGGGCTTAAATCAAGTTTATAATAAAAAATCAAATAAAAACCCAAATATTTTAAGTTCAAATCTTCAAAAAAAATAAAAAAGACACGTTGATGATATAAAAAAATTGTATAATTTATAAATATACTTGTGTATTATATATATACTATCACTACAAAGATGTATAATAACATAATAACAACTAATTTTTATAACTTGACATACATAAGAAATAATTTTAAAATATTGCATCAAAATATTAGAAGTATTAATAAAAATTTTGTTGAGCCACAAATATAATTATATTTACTGAATGTTGGCTGTCTGATAAATACTATCCCCTGCAAATTGTTAATAAGGAACACCAGTCCATTTTTTAATTTTTTTTTTATTAATTTTGACATCCTAACTTAATTTTCTGCTTATTTAATTTTTTTTAAAATTGGTAAAAAAAATTGTTAAAATTTCAATTTTTTAAAGCCCATCAAAACGCAGGAAATCTATGGCTTGTTGGGTGTGATGTCACACGAGCAGTCGGATTAGCGATTCAATAGGCGTTAATCGATATTATATGGATTCCATACAAAACTTCGAGAACTTTTTACTCAAATTTAACTGCTTTTAATTGAAGGAAACATTGTAGAATATTAGCGTCTCGTTACTATTCTAGGTGCATTGTACTAAAGTGCAAAAATACATTCATATCCGCAACTAATTAACAATTTATCAACGTTCAAATAAAGTCTTTTAAGTCCCTTAATGCTTTAATTTATGTTTGAAAGGCAAATCAGAATCACTTGAGTTAATAGCTTCCATCGATGTTCTACGCATGCGCGAAAACTGACGCATGCGCATCTGTGAATTTGACAAACAGCCGGTGACAGCAGTGTTGAATAAATTAAATAGCTTTGAACTTTAATGGATTGAAATAAAAGTAAATATATTATGCATTGTAAGAAATAATATGTTTGAGGTATCATTAGAAATCCTTCACTTCCAGAATAACTGAAGAAATAATCAGCAAAGTGCCAATGACGTTGTTGTTTTGTGCAAGCGGTATAGATTATTAGGTAGAGAAATTCGTTAAAATTGTTATGAATTTTCAAGCAAAAACCCTCAAGTAGTCGCAACAAACAAACACAATTATTTTATGAGCAAAATGAACACTGCAAACATCGAAATTATAAGCCATAGATTATAAAAAGCGAAAAAAAACCTTATCTAGTTATAAGTTGGGCTCGAAAACTGCGCGTGTGACGTCAGAAGCAGTGGTACCAACAGAACACGGTGTTTTAATAATAATAATAATAATATTAATAAATGTTTATTCCGGTATGTGGGGAGGTTAGTGCAGTCCCACATATTCCATATAAAATATACATGCAATAGTTATAGAAAAATATACAAAAATTATAAGACAGTATTGTGGTGATACATCACAACATAAAACAAAAATTAAAATAAAAAAAGTAGAATTTAAGTAAATAAATATATGAAAATAAATCATTTAAGGTGCTGCGGCATTTATATTATGAGGGGACAATATATATCTCCAGAAGGCGTTTTGATGGTACGGTTTTTAATTTACTTTTATATAACGATTTATAAAATCTACGTATAATTATATACAATGAAAGTTCTATATTCAGAATCGGCATTTGTTGATCTATACGAATATATATTTTTAAGCCCATTATATTTTTCACTGGAGTTCCTTATTATGTCCCTTAGTCTACAATAATGAATAATACACAAAATTATAGTATAAACGCATATACTAATGAAAGCATAGAGGCTGATGTCAGAGAGATCAATATTAATAATTCAAACTGTCTAAGGATATCAATTGGTAACGATACAACAGATTCATACAGATCAATTATCTGGAGCCATTTCTTAATTCGTTATCTGTTGCGCTTAAATGACTTAAAAACATCAAAACTGTTGTTATTGTCGGCGACATAGATATTGATATCCCCGAAAATGACCACCCGAAAAAAATATGATTATTTGCAGACAATAGCTTACCATGGATTCAAAAGTCTAATTGATTGATCATGCCTTTAGTGAAACCAATAAAAAAAACTCAAGCCATAATTTATCCAACCACGCTGACCGAACATTACACAATAATTCTATCTATCACAATAAACACTTAATCTGTTCACCAAAACAAGAAATCTGTCTTAACGAAGTCTGAAACAAACTGGGAAAACCTTAAAAAGGTGTTACAAATTACTGACTGGACAAGTCTCATTGGAAAAGATGATATACAGGGAGGCGTACAACCACCGTTGTGGTTTGAATGTTTAATAACTTTTAGAATTTATTTATATTTTTTATTTTTATTTCAGAATTTTGTTAAGAAAACTTGGGGAATTTGAAATGGAACACTACGCAACAGAACAGCGATCAATAATTGTTGAATTTTATTTTGAAAATCAATGGTCAATTGTTTTAACGCAGCGTGCTTATCGTAGTTTTTTTAATGTGCGTACTGGACCTTCAGCACCAACAATAAACCGCCTGGTTGTAAAATTTAAATGGTACAGTAAGACACCTTCCATGTACCGGAAGACCACGTACGGTCCACACGGAAGAAAGTATCCAACTTGTTGTGGATAGTGTGCAGGACAGTCCAGAAACATCAACAAGAAGACGTTCGGCACAACTGGGGCTATCGCGGAGGTCCGTTCAGAGGATTTTGGGCACATTGCACATGTTCCCGCATAAGGTTCAGCTTGTGCAATAATTGAAGCCGATAGACTACCAACAAGGGCTTGATTATGACATTTCATTCCAAACCATAATGGTAGTTTTGCGCCACCGGTAGTTTTGTAGATACTGCATGGAGTTATTTCATTGAAACTACACAACATATTATTTCAACTAACAACAACACTACGGAGAAAAACATGTATCAAAAAATATGCATATTAAAATTCGGATAAGTCAAAATATTATTAACTCTATCAGAAAAAGAGGTTAACTTCAGGTAAAATTGAAAAAAAAACGATCCTTATGATATTCATATACTTTGAATTTACAAAAGATACCGATATACATGTAATAATGTAATACATATTGCCAAAGAAAAAATCATAAAAAAATAGACGAATGTAATAATGATTCTCAGCAGATCATAAATAAAATTACATATGTTAAAGATTCGCACAACGATTACATATATACACATCAAAGAATTACATATATATGATTACTATATCATTTGCATACAAACCAGACAAACTTCTTGACCACGTCAATATTTTTTTTCGCAATATGTGCTAAAATTTAGTAAATAAAATTCAGCCAGCGTCGATAAAACAGAGAGGAATGAATGAACGTAAAAATTAAGAAAATACCCTTAATTTAGAACAAGTGATGAAATAAGAAATGTTATAGTCTCCCTAAGTTCAACCAAATACCTACAAACTGAGTTAATTTACCCCCTGACATACCTTGTAAGTCTATCAATTTCAAAAGGTACCTTTCCCACTTGTCTTAAAATTGCTAAGGTCTTTCCAATCTGTACTAATGGTCCAAAACAGAAATATCTAACTATTCACCGATTAGCCTTTCAATGACACTTTATAAAATCTTGGAAAAAATGATAAAAAAAAACTTGTTGCCTTTTTGGAAAATAATAAAATATTAGTATAATACGCAATACGAGTTTAGGGAAAACCTGGCTACTGGTTATGGTATAGCGAAATTAACAAATAAAATTAATTAAAAAATGGATGAACGTAAAAAATGCATGGCAGTTTCCGTTGATCTTCAAAAAGCTTTCGATGCAAATGAACATAAATTGATACTATGTCTAAAAATTAAAAAAAAAAAAATTAAAATAAACTCTAAACCTACTTGGAAGTTGCATGTCTGGTAGAGAACAGTTTGTACAAATTGGAAGAAAAAAACAGCAAAACTCTACCAATTACGTGTGGTGTCCCCCACGGAAGCGTAATAGGACCAATACTATTTGTAATTTATATAAGCGATCTTATGAATCCTCCCATCGAAGGAGATATAATTGGCTTTGCAGATGACACTGTTATTATTTTTCATGAACAAGAATGGACAAATATCTTCAAAGAGGCAGAGCATGGCTTGGCTGTATTTCAAAAACTGGTTAAAACTGAACTCTCTTACATTAAATGTCAGTACAGCTAAATATCTAACATTTTCAATAACCAAAAGAGGACAAGCAATGAATGATCACACACTCAAATTTACCTGTACTATTAAAAACATTATTAAATTACCTTATTAAAAAACAATTTAACTCATTGCTCTTGCACGCATATAACCAAAGCTAAGAATGTTGATTATCTTGGAGTCTTAATTAATGATAAACTACGCTGGAATTCACATATTAACGAAACTTCAAAAAAGGTGACAAAACTCATCTTCTTCTTCAAAAATTACGAAATATTTTGTCAACCAAGGATCTAAATATATACTTATGCTACTCTCATTTGGAATATGAATTTTGGGATGGGTATCAGCTGCATCAAATTACATAAAACCACTAAATACAACTCAGGAATGCATCATAAAGACCATTTTAAATCTCTCCAAAAGGACGTCAACAACGGATATTTTTAACACTTCGACGTTCCAAGTACACAAAAAATCTTTGCAAAAAATGTTCTAGTTCATCATCTTAAAAAGGACAAAATGACTATGATTCCTCATTATCATAATACCAGAGCAAAGCCATTAGTCAAGCTAAATGTACCTAAGTGTAATACTACTTTTGGAAAATGAGCTCTGAATTTTTAGCTGTAAACTTAAACAAAAAACTCCCACTTAGTATTGAACAAAGTAATTCAATCAATAATTGCTTTAAGTCCAGCAAAATTTGGCTTAAAGACTTAACAGACGAAGAACTGACTAATATTTTTAAAATAACGTCATAGAAATTACTGGAATTAGTCGCTGACCCCCCTTACTCAAAACCTAGTTCGACTCAGCACGGGATCTTCTAATGAGGAGGACTATGAAAAAAATTCTTAAATATATACGTATTTTTGTCTTCATACCTTACCTTAAAATGTAAAAATTATATAGAAATAAATAAATAAACACAAATAGAGCAGTTGAGATGCGAGCGATCAGTTATTGTATATTGTTTATGAATATTACTGTCTGTATCTGTGTTTTTCCTTTAAAATGTTAGGTTATGTAAGGGGCGCGTAATTTAAAAAAGTTGTTATTTTCAGAGACACATCAGTACCTGGGGTAAAACACCTTTAGTGGCGGCCACCCTAGCTGACTGGCAGCTAGAGAATTGTTTGCATTCAGCCGCCCTCCCAGAGTCCTCCATGGTGCAGTTATCACCTGCAAGCACACAGAAACACCAGGGTTACACGACACACCGTGATGATGGCGACAATGTTGAAGGTGAGTAAAGTGTAGGTGATCTAAGTAAGGTACCTTCGCTGGGTTCCAGTCCTCTCTTTTGCCCGGGCACCCAAAGGCAGCACACAACCAATCTGTTCTCCTGGAAGACACACCGCTGAAAACACATCACATTGTATTACCTGTTCACTTATTCATCTGCACGGGGAATAACTTTGAATTCTACTATGCACACTGTATTTACACGTATTATCATTGTTTATAAGATTTTCAATAAATATTAACAAATTTATTTAAGATTTTATGCAAATTTTCGAATAAAGCGTCGTTTTCGCGTGGAACATGAATGTTTTCATATTACACGAAGCGAAGCAGTAAAGACGGTGGGGTGAGACTGTTGTGAGATATTGTTGTCGTGGTTAAGGAGACTTTTGTTTTGTGCGATTACTTAGTAGTTTGTATGATTTTTAATTTTGTTATTTATGTTATCTGCCCGAAATACTCCAACGGGTATTTGAGGTGGGTAAATAAAATCCTTCGATGCGTTAATTTAAATAGATATTTTTTGGCCACTCCTTCAGGAACGGAAAAACTGAACTGGACAATTTAAAACTCAATATTTGCGATTGGGAAAATGTCACCAAGTTCCATGGCGACTTTTGTCTTGTTTTGTTTTGGCAACTGTTGGTTGTTTCACTTGATTGTGTGGTTACACCAAATTACGTTGTCCTGTGTCCGTTAAACTACTAAAATTTCACAAAACTGTTAAAATTTAGACCTTAAAAAAGATTTATAAAAAATTGAGTTACTTCTGGGAGAAGGGAAAGTGAATTTCCTTTAGTGATGACACAGTCCTAATATTTGAAGGAGATTCATGACAAAATGTAATTAACAAAACAAATAATGTGCTAACAAAGTTTAATATTGGCTAGATACAAATCTCCTCAGACTTAACATAGACAAAACCCAATATATGATATTTTCCATATACAAACACTCTCTACCTGATAACTGTAACAAGCCTATTAACCACTCATGCTTAATAAATTTAAACAAACCTGGGAATTATTGTAGATAATCAACTGCGTTGGGAGACTCATATTAACACCACAACAAAAAGACTTCCTTAACTAAGCTACATCTTTCTACTCTCTTAGGTCGATCTTAGACCTCCAGACTTTGAGAGTGTCTATTCTGCTCCCTTCCAATCAGTAGCGACCTACGGTATCATAGGATGAGGGATCTGTGCAACATCAATTATCTATCCCATTATTATAATTCGGAAACTGATATTGAGAATTATATTTAAATGCCACCCTACTCACCCTCAGATCCTCTCTTTGCAAGTTTACGGGTGTTAGATATTCGACAACTGTTTACAAAGATAAGCCTGTGTTATGTACTCTACTCATCCAACATTGAATGCATTATCCCCAAGACAAGAACCACATTTGGTCCTTCGCCTCTAAAATATTAAATACACTGAGCACCGACGTCAGGTCATTCAGTAGTTTGCCCCAATTTTCAGTTGATATTCAGAGATATGTGAAAGGGAACGAACCCCCTAAAGAGTACTCGGCTCTTCAAAACTGAATTTTTCTCACTTATTTATTTCTGTCATGTTATTTTATAGAAAGCAAAGGAAGGACAAGAAAAAAAGGAACAGATGTTGTGGTGAGTAGGATTAAAATGACCCTTTTGCTGAAATCCTTCTCATAGATTTCTCATTTCTCATCATTTGTAGGAAGATAGAATAATCTATGACGACGCTGTCTTAGATAGTCATCAGGAACATAAAGACTTATGCGTTCCAAAATAGCTGAATTCTCTATGGAGCCTCGCAGTAGTCTAAAAAAGTGGGTAGCGGCATACCCCTCTCTTCTGAGCTGCAGGGAGTGAAATCCGAGCATGCCCAGAAGAAAGTTAGTTGGATAAAGCCACGGATAGAGTCCGTACTCCCTCATGTAAAGAAATCTCAAAAACTTTTTCTGAACCCTCTCTAACATGAGGGAGCACCCCGTCTTGTGAGAATTACAAATAGCCGACCCACTCTCCAGCTTACTACAGACTAAAGAGAAGTATAATATTCTAAGATGCATCTACGGCTGGAGCTAGATAGGTCGAACCCGAAGAAGCTTATCAGGAGCATGAATTGCGAAAAGAGAACTCTAACGCTGCGAAATCAGAGAGAAAAATTAGATCCTTCTTTCATCACGATCTCTTCTGGCCTTTAAAGCGTCCCACGAATTCTGAAGTCCAAAGTTGTCTCAATTTTAAAACACGAAAAATGTGCGCGTACAATTTGACTGTGTATAATGGAGCTGGTAGGAAGTTATTGTTTGTTATTGCTGGAATGAAATGAAGTGAAAAGAGGCAGCTCGGAAATAGGCCCTTTTTTTATAAAACGGAATGAAAATCTTCCGGTTGGAGTCAAAAGAAAATCTCTCTTCTCTTCTACACGTGCTGGTCAGAACCGCAAACAGAACATCGCTGCTCTATATTCCTGTTCACAGTCATAAAACACCCTAATATCCGCCACTGAACACAAATGTGTGGAATTCGAGCATTCCTGGAAAAATAATGAAGAATGTCATAAGCCACGGAACAAGGAGGTGGAGTTGTGAATGAAATCTCAGAAGTCATAGGATTTACTTTATTCCTGGAAAAAGAATGAAGAATGTCACAAACCACGGAATGAGGAGGTGGAGTTGTGAATGAAATCTCAGAAGTTATAAGATTTACTTTATTCCTGGGAAAAAAATAAAGAATGTCACAAACTACGGAACAAGGAAGTGGAGTTGTGAATGAAATCTCAGAAGTTATAGGATTTACTTTATTCCTGGAAAAAGAATGAAGAATGTCATAAGCCACGGAACAAGGAGGTGGAGTTGTGAATGAAATCTCAGAAGTCATAGGATTTACTTTATTCCTGGAAAAAGAATGAAGAATGTCATAAGCCACGGAACAAGGAGGTGGAGTTGTGAATGAAATCTCAGAAGTCATAGGATTTACTTTATTCCTGTAAAAGGAATGAAGAATGTCACAAACCACGGAATGAGGAGGTGGAGTTGTGAATGAAATCTCAGAAGTTATAAGATTTACTTTATTCCTGGGAAAAAAATAAAGAATGTCACAAACTACGGAACAAGGAAGTGGAGTTGTGAATGAAATCTCAGAAGTTATAGGATTTACTTTATTCCTGGAAAAAGAATGAAGAATGTCATAAGCCACGGAACAAGGAAGTGGAGTTGTGAATGAAATCTCAGAAGTTATAGGATTTACTTTATTCCTGGAAAAAGAATGAAGAATGTCATAAGCCACGGAACAAGGAGGTGGAGTTGTGAATGAAATCTCAGAAGTTATAGGATTTACTTTATTCCTGGAAAAAGAATGAAGAATGTCATAAGCCACGGAACAAGGAGGTGGAGTTGTGAATGAAATCTCAGAAGTCATAGGATTTACTTTATTCCTGGAAAAAGAATGAAGAATGTCATAAGCCACGGAACAAGGAGGTGGAGTTGAGAATGAAATCTCAGAAGTCATAGGATTTACTTTATTCCTGGAAAAAGAATGAAGAATGTCATAAGCCACGGAACAAGGAGGTGGAGTTGGGAATGAAATCTCAGAAGTCATAGGACTTACTTTATTAAATATTTTCTATTTATTTACAAGATTATTTCATTCTTACATTATGTTTCGTTGTCATGATCAGTTCCGTCTTTATCCAATATATCGCAGGGCGCGAGCCTGGGGCTCCCGGCCCGAGGAGGCCTCGAAACTTATTCCCATAGAACTTAAAAAAAGAATTCGGATATTGCCTAGTCAGGGTTTGACTACATTTTTACTTTTTAACATTAACTCCACATAGGAGGCCCCGATGGAAATTAGCTCCCTAGAGCATATGCTATGTTTAGGGATGCCACACATATATTTCTACTAACGAAATATTTCTACCTTTCCTAGGGCCCCTACTTTGAATGGGGACAAAGAGTCTGGTAAAATAATATTCGAAAATTACAGGACTTGGCAAGAGCACATTGAGCTATGACTGTGAGAAGTTATTGAATAAATGAATTTAAGCATCCATTCACTTAAGAAAGATCGGTGTAATTCGTGTTTGGGATTTCGCACTAAGAATGGATCAGAAGAGGTTTACAGAAAATAAACAAAATTAAAGGACTTGGCATGAGCACATTAAGCTATGACCAGGAGAATGAAAATAATGTGTGGATTTACAAAGCGGCATGCTTAATATATGTGACTCATCAAAATTTTTATTAATACTTCTAATATTTTGATGCATTATGTTAAAATTATTTCATATGTATGCAAAGTTTGGAAAGTTTATTGTTATTATGCTGTTATTATGTTTGTTGTTATTGTTGCTATTACTGCTATCCTTTATTCACAATTAAACTGAATTGATTTACAATACGAGGATATTATATTTATTGTTTTAATTCTGTTTATTACTATGCTAAAATTAAAATAAATCATGTATTATACCTGCGGTAGAATTCCACGAGAAGCCTCTTCCCTCGCTCCCGGGCAGTCGGTGAAATTTCGGCAGACACCGACGGAACCCTTCAGTCTGCAGCGAGCTCCTTCAACTAGAAAATAATACATAACCGTCATTCGGGACTGTCAAAATAATGGCACTATCCTTCCAAACTCAAACAGACCTGCTTCCATACATACTGCAAAGGTACTGTTAGTAAGTCGACTGGTTTGTGGCCGATCGGTCCAGGATGTGAAGTTTGATCCTCTGCGAGAAAAGTCTTTAACCGTAGTTGCCAGAAATTAAAGTGAGTGATCACAGAAAGGGAAGAAGATGGTAAGGGGTAAGTAATATCTGGTCACTTGTTTTATGATCTTGCTGAATATTTTATGAAACAAAGTAACGGGTGAGAAAACTTTTGTTATATTATTTAGTTCGGACATTAACTAATAAATTTAAGTTGTTAACATTTTTCATAAAAATTCTAAAGGTTATAAATTATTTGTGATTTTTACTAATTAAAAATCAGATTTTACCTTGTGGTTGAAGTTCCTCCATATTTCTCGAGAGCCAACGTCGGATCTTGAATAAAGAGGTGTAGAGTGCAAAATAATTGGTTATGCAGGGATTAGTTAAGTTGTAGGAATTTGGTGAGTTGCTGAGCACGGCTTGCAGGTACCAGCGCTGGGGGCTGGTGCTTTTGTCCTGCATCGGGAACACCAGACCGCTCCCGCTGTCTCCCCGGCACATGGCTGATCCTGGAAGAGAACGGAGAGTGTTGGTCATGCAGGAATAATCCCATATCCACTACATTTTCTTTTTAACCAGTCATTATAATACTGTACACTGCTCTGATAACGAAATAGACATTTTTAATGATACAATTAATCAATTTAAAAAAAAGTTTTACCATTATTGTCAAACTGATAATGTGATGGTGCCCTTTATTAAATATCAAAACAGTGTATTATCATCACAGGTGACAATAAGGAGATACTTTATAATATGTTTTCGACTTTTCACTTCTTTTTCATTCTTATTATCATTCTTGTGAAATAATGTTGTTGTTTATTGTACTTATTGATTATTATTGCTATTTAAATATTAGTGTATGTAAGCTTGGGCATATTTCCTGTTTTATGTACTAAAATAAAAAAAAGGTTCTTTTTAAGGTATTGTAATATAAACAATGGCATAGAAAAAGCGTAAATAATCTTAAGCAAAGAAGAAGTTTGTACTTAATTAACCTTGCTGTATACCAGGGATTACCTTTCATACATAAACAGTACCACTAGACCCAATCATCCCAATGACTCATGTCTAGATCACATATTTCTGAAATTCACTAAAACTTACCTCCATAGAACTGCCACTTCAAAAATTGACTTAACAGACCACTATCCCACCTTCGTACTGTAAAATCACATATAACCACAGAGCCTAATAACTGTCAACAAATCAACAGTAAAATTAATTACCTAACTCAAAACATCTCACTGACAGCCGCAACATGGATATTAGTGATCTTTAATGACGATCCAAATCTATCTCTAGATAACCTTTACGAGACAATTCAAAAACATATTGAAGAATGTTATGAATAAAAACTAGTGCCAAAAAGTAAACATAGACACGTAAAACCGTGGATTACACGCGGACTAATAATCTCATTTCAACATAGTACTAAATTGTTCAAATCCTATACAAATTACGAAAATCATTGCAAACCAACAATATAACACAAAATAAAAGCAAGCGTTACCAATATGTTATATATAGAAATTACCTAAACACTCTAATCAAATGTGCAAACAACATTACTACTACAAAAAGCACACAATGACCCACAAAAACATGGAATATCACAAATGAAATCTCAAACAGAAATCAAAAGGAGACCAAAATTGTAACTGAAAATAATATAACCATTGAGAACGCTGAGGATATCGCAAACAACTCCAATCACTTTTTCACAAACATCGCGTCGACTCTAATAGAAAATAATCACCCTCTTAGCGTACACTCGTGGCAAGTACCCTCTGACATCTTAGATACTAATTATACTACCTCTGAATTATCTGGTTTCACCCAAATAAACCCAAAGGTTTAAATATACCCTTTAATACCAATAATAATATGGGAACAAGCCTAAAAACTCAAAAAGTAAAAATCCCAAACTTGATAAAGTGGCACATACGAATTAAAATGAGACCACGCCGACTGCACCGCTACCTATATCAGGGAAGGGCTTTCTGAACTAGATTCAAAGAACATATAAGACGTTATAAAAATAAAAGCACTTATCACCTCTCTGATGCTCTGTCCTGTTCTACCCTATCGTGCTGTCTTTTTTCATCTCTTTCTCGTCTCCATTATGATATCTCTGTATTTTAATTTTAGTTTATATGTATACATTCCCGAAGAAGGTTGAGTCCAACCGAAACCGGTCGAATGCAGAAATACATATAAAAATAAAGTGGCCTAAAACAAAAACATTTTTAATTTAAATTAAAAGCACTTCTTCAAAATTCGCAGAACATCTTTTACCAAATAATCATGCCCCGCTTAACAACAACAAACCTAAACCCTTACATACAGAAAGAAAGGGTGTTTTGTGATTAAATTTACTTAAAAAATTAGAAATTAATAAACGAACGAATGATCCTAATATAACATTAATTAATAAAATAGGGAAAATTATGTATTCACCGCTTCTCAGTATGTTCACATTATCAAAACAATACAACACATTTAAATAAATCAATTAAGAAAACATTATCATTAAAATCCGAGGAAACCAATTATAATTGTGAAATCCTTAGAGAATTCAGAATTTTAATTGTTTTCTAACTAAATCGGTTTTACCGGTTTTGATGGAATTATCTTTTCGTAATTATGTTTTTTTTTCACACTTTTCTTCTTGGTTGTTTTAATATTATTATTTTACCTTTTTTATTTTTATTATTACTGTTATTTCATATTTATTTTTTAAAATTATTTTATTGTATTCATTTCTCTTTTTGTATTGTTTCTATTTCATGTGAATGGCAGACTGGGTTTGCACTACCCACCCAGTCCTGCTGGATTAAAAACTAAAAAAAAAAACTTGAAATCTCAAACCACATTGATAGTCTAAGCGTCAGGTCTGCTAATGGCCCTGATAAATTAAGCAATGCCACAATCAAATCTATTAAAAAACATGTAATCGTCCAACTGCATCACTTATTTAACACTTGCATAAGAAACAGCACTTTTCCGAATATATTTAAATTGACTAACATCGTTCCAGTACATAAATCAGGATCTCTATCAAAAACAGATAACTACCGACCAATCACCAAAACTTCAGAATTATCTAAAATCTTCGAAAAATGTCTAAAAAAAACGAATTATTGATTTTCTGGAATCAAACGCACTCCTATCAGCCAACCAAAACAGGTTTAGAAATAAACTTAGAACTGAAGATGCTTCATTTAATTTAACCAAAACTATGTATTCTAACTTGGGTGCAAACATCAGAAGTCTAACAATTTTTCTGGACTTAAAAAAGACCTTTGACTCCGTTAACCATCGAACTCTCTTAAAGAAACTATCCAACATTGGAATTAAATATAATTGTCTCATGTTATTACAAAACAACATACTGAATCGCCAACAATGCACAAAAATTGGCGAATGCTTGAGCAATTTTGATATTGTTAAACATGGTGTGCCACAAGGAACTGTATTAGGGCCTCTACTATATCTAGTATATATAAAAGACCTATGTAACATTGATATACCTGGTAAAATTTTCTCGTTTGCTGACGATACTGCAATAACAGTTCAAAGAAAAACATGGGAAGATACAATCAATAAAGCTATCAAATGTATTGCTATTATCAAAGAGTGGCTAAATAGAAACCTTTTTATAATACTCAATAGTGCTCCTAAAACTAAACTTAATTTGATTTTTCATAGTGCCCAGCTGTGAGGAGATGAAATTAGGAAAATTTATTAAGTACTTAGGTGTAAATATTAATTGTCAACTTAAATGGACCAACCATATGAAAAAACAGTAAATAAAATAATATTCTTAACGTATACATTATTACAAGCCGGAATGAGGGAGGGGAAGTAGGGGAACAAGGGGAAGGAGCGCCACGTTGGGCGGCGTCTTAAGGCGGGGATACTGAAAGGAGGGCTGTGGGCAAATGAGAGGCGGTGTTAGAATAACAGTGTGACTCACCCGGAGATCGTATTCTATGCGGGTTTCGGCGTCGTCAAGACATTAGCTCAGTATCGGTACAGCACGGAGATTTCCCCTCTCAAGGTCATATGAGTCGGCCACGGCCTTATACTTGGAGGGAAGGCATTCTACTCTACATTGATTGACGAGATGGCGTGCTTTCAGTTCAGGATTTATTGTAACAAAAACATGGTCATACAAGTTGTATGAAGGGTTCGCCAAGAAGTTGGCACCTACTCTGACTAGATTTTCCCCTCTCTGAAGGAGTTCTAATCGGGCAACTTAATGAGGGGAGACAAACAAGAACAGCACATAAAATGAGGGAAGGTGTTGGCGGCTTTCATGAGCATGGTGATTCAGCGACGCCATGGCCGAGGGGTAGACTGCGTGGTTAGCGTACAATGTGCACAGGCATTGAATATCCTCACACTGAATTTAACAGTTTAAAAGGGCACCATTTTAGGTATTTACAAGGGTAGTAAGGTACCTATCTGCTATGGGCCTCAAACCCACATGCAATTGAGGTTTCCATATGCGGAATCGTATGATGCAAGAATTGAATCTGGCTGTGGGCCCCGCAGGAGCGCGCGCAGTCGATAGCTCGGAGGTCGGGAAGGAAGTGATGGTGGACGGAAGCCACGCCGTTCCACGCGGTCGGAGATTATCTGTGCGCTTGGTTGGTAGTGTTCACGTGGTGTTTTGTTTGCAACGAGAAGCTAGAATGTTTTCTGAGACCTTCTACTCGTTACGTAACAATATTTAAACGAATGAGTAACTTATTAAATGTGAAAACCATGAAACTTGTTTACAATGCACTAGTTCACTCATTTCTTTCATATGGAATTATTGGTTGGGGCAGAACTTTCAATAATCAAATAAAACCTCTGGAAATTGTACAAAAATCAATTATCAAGATTATGTACCAGAAAGTCAAAACCTATCCCTCCAAACAATTGTTCCTAGAAAGTGATATTTTGGACCTAAGACAGACCTATAGCATTCAATGTCTAAAATTTTTTTACATGCGTCCAAACATCACAAAAAATTCAAATCGTTCTAGCCAAAGACATTGTAATTCTATATACTTGTATGCAGTACCCCATTACAAAACCAGGTTGGCCCAAATGTATTTTAATTTTATTGCACCAAAAATGTATAATTCACTTTTCATAACCTTTGAAGGCACCGTTTTATGTCAAAACATTAACTCTTATAAAACATCTATTAAATCTTGGATAAAAAACACTGAAATAAATAAATTTTTTTATAAGTCGAACATCCCGTATTTTCCCTGAGACAGAATTCTGGCTTGTTTTCTTTTGTTTAAATTTTAATGTTAACCTTTTGAAATTCAACTCAATTTTTCACCTGTCACTGGTAACAACAATGTATTATACGGTTCAATGCCTTATTTTATGTTATCATTTTTTTAATTCACCAATGGCACAATACATATACATTTTCATAAAACCTGCTTTCAAAACATTAGTATCGTACTTGTGTGCGATTTTAAAACGCCCAATAAAACCTTGATACAAGCCATAAGTGCGGGAACCACCGATTTATTCTAATCCATAAGACGGTACCCGAGGTCTGTCTACCTGAGGGTTATTTACAAACGCCCGGCTTTAAATCCCGGGAATTTCGCAGTCGCCAGAAGAAGGCAGTTAAGGGGATTAACAGCGAACTAATTAAAAGCCACCGAGCCACAGTTCGAAGTTCACGAAGGAACCCGAAGAAGAGTTCGGATATGATTAAAAAGGGGGACTTTGGCCGAAGCAAGATCAGTAGTGGACAGAGACGAGTCAGTAGAGACCGTCCGGCCAGTGATCGTAGTCGAGACTCCCGTCTCCTACAAAGCAAGCACGCCACTTGCATCCCCAGCCTGAGACGCTGCGGGAAAACTCGGCAGGAACCGCCGAACCCCAACTCCCACCGTTCGAGTGCAGTCGAGTGCCCTTCGCCTCCTGCCCTCCAGCGCCGTGATCCCATCAAGGCACATATCCACCACCGCAGGAATCACCACCGGGCAGCAGTCGAGCGCCTCTGGCATCCTGCTGATCATCCTCTTGAACCGTCTGAAGCCGATCGTCAAGCGAAAGCCGAAACGCGTGTCCGCCCGGCACCAAAACCTCCCCCTACCGGAAGTACCACCTGCTCTCTGAGGCTTCCAACACCAACATCGAGACGACTGGTAATCTTCCCACTGGACCGTGTGCAGATTACCCGGAAAAACAGTTCGTGTAATTAAGTGACACCCACAATACCTACCAGTTAAGAATGTATTTTACATTGTGAATTAATAATAATAATAATAATAATAAATGTTTATTCCGGTATGTGGGGAGGTTAGTGCAGTCCCACACATTCCATATTAATAAAATACTTGACACTCAACGAAGTTACCTGTTTTCTACTGAACCCCAATGACCCCATCATGTCAACCTTATTATACTTATGTACGTATATGTGATAATAACAGTAAATACCGTCAAAACTAATGAAACTCTTTTTTTTTATTTCTTATTGTCACTTTATGTCATATTTTATCTTTCTTATTTTAGCTAGCACTTATTTCTTTAAGAAAATGATTACCTTATTTTTTGTTTAAAATGAAAACTTTCACATAACCCATAGAAATGTGATAAAAAACTGTTATAATACCGACACAAAGGCTTTGCCTTTGTAGTATTTTTTTGTTTACATATTTAATTTTTATTGTTTTCTTCTATTCCCAAACTGTTTCAAAATGTACTTATGTAAAAAAAATTTCAATAAAATTGTTTTTTATAAAAATTATTAATTTAAATGATCAATTTAATATTCAACATTAAATACACATATACTTTTTTTTAACAATACTTCCTGAGCCAGTAAGTTAGGATTAAATAATAATCTCTTTATCATGATAACTAATGAGTCAGTTCAGTCAGTGAGGTAATTTATTCAATTAGACTAGTCAATAAATTAAATCTAAATAAGATATGTATATATTTTGTTAGTGACGTGTTAAATATGTTGACAATATTTTTATAATTATAACCTAAATTCTTTATACGGAGAACGGGAGTATGCAATTGTGATACAGTGATGGAGTTGTCACAATAATGTCGTAAATACTGTATAATTTTTTTTTTAAATTGATTAATTGTGTCATTAAAAATGTCTATTTCATTATTAAAACAGTGTATAGTATTGTAATTTCTTAATATCCGCGGTAAAGGAGACAAATATCCCGTATTTGTGTGATAGTCATTAATGTAAAAAATGACCTTTATCCTCTTTGTTGATTTTCTTGTTGGTGTATTAATGTTGATTTGTGATAAAATGTTTGGTGTACCAATTGATGAATGTATAATTTTGTACAAAAGGAATACATCAGAAAGTTTACGTCTGACTGACAGAGATTGTATTTTATAGTGTGAAACATATACGAATATATATTTTAAAATTTTCTTTTCCTTGTTAAACTTTTATTTCAATTATATATACATACTGCATTAGTAAATAACGTGTGCGTACTGTACTGATAAAAATGTGTTATGCCCAATTTGGGCGAAAATAAATAAGTAATTATTGATGCTGCTGTTATGCAAAAACTAACCGTTTGTAACACCAGCGCACAACTTGTCTGACGTGATGTGAGACCTGTAGTTTTCCCGCATCTGCCGGGTGCACGGCGCGTCCGCCATCACCTGGACCCTCAGGTAGTTGAGGTTCTCTGACGGAGTACTCGCCTCCGTGAGTCCCCAGCCCGCCACCTGCGCAAGAACGATAATTCACTTCTAATCATTTAAAAACTTATTTTGCTCTATAAATAATTTCAATTGTTGATGAATGTTATTAATATCGAATGTATATATTTTATCTATTACCGCATTAGGACTGTAGGCCTCTATGAACGGGACGTGTGGTTTCTTTTTCATTTTAATCAGTTTAATTTTCACATTTTACGTCAGTTGGCAATCATCCCATCGTTTATATTAGATTTATGTATTTTAAATAATAAATATTTGTAATCATTGATGAAAATAATATATTAATAAATCTCAAATTAAATAATACAAAAAAAGAAAAAAGGTATTAGTCGCATCTGGGAATTGAAACCAAGACCTCTGTCACACCGGGAAAACATACTTATCACTAAATTTATTATACTAGTTTATTTTACGTCGTTTATATCGATATTATGCCATAAATTTAAGACTTTACAATATTATCTTGGTTTGCGTGGTGTACAGCTCCCTGTTTACCAGCCTCAGGCAGACTGCGCACACCATGGTAGAGAATGTGAACTCGCCCTTCAGCTGCACGAGGGTGATGTCCTCTTGACAGTTTATGAATGGCAATTCTCCAGGGTTAAGGTTGTAAGACTCTCCACCAACATTGAATAAGAAAATAACCTTCCCCACACTGCCATGCCTGGTCTGCGTGGTGTACAGCTCCATGTCTACCAGGTCCAGGCAGACTGCGCGCACCGTGGAAGAGAAGGTGAAGTCATCCATGAGCTGTACGAGGGCGATGTCGTCTTGATAGTTTCGGCTACTTCCTCCGTACATCTCTCCCAAGCGAACTGCGCGCACCTGAAAGTTAAAAACGAAGGTATTCTTGATCAACCTTACCTCATCGAAAACCAAATACCTAAACAATAGAGATGATACGCCGAGCTTCTGAACGAACGAACGAACGTTGTTGAACGAACTGAATTTTTTCATGCATGCAAAGGTCTACTTTTAAAGCGCTTTGTGTGAAATCGATAAAATGGTTCAAACGATTGAATCCCTGATTACAGACCGCACCATTAAAGTCCGCATGGAGCTCAAAATAGTAGGACTTATAAAATGGAAAATGGACTCCTACAGGTATCGGTACCCTTCCTTTTCAATTTGTATATAGAAAATCTATTGTTTGAAAATCCCTTGACTATGCTATAAGTCATGGAATAATACTTTTCAGACCGAAAATTAAAAGCAAACGCAACAAAAACAGTTGCAGACGTCTTCCGTTTATACACTATAAGTCCTACGCTTAACGTACTGTTCCGAGGAGGTACCATTATTCATGAAACTAGCATTGAACAGAAGCCTGACGTTTAGCTCCCACCTGGAATGTAAGAAGACCATGACTCAAATATCATAATAAAAGTAGCTGGAACTAGCTGGGGTTGCGACGCAAACACCATGCGAACAGCTACATGTAAATAACTGATTGTAGACCTTTTCCTAACGATCTCAAAGCCACGAATAGAATTAGATATATTTCAATCTAAACCGTAGTCAATAAAGTCTAAATGACTCAAATTCAAGTTATGGACTCATGACGTCAACCAGAGAAGGGACGGAAAGGGGAAAGGAAAGAAATAAGCTGGATGGGAATACTAATATCTCTGATTCTTAACGAAAGTGTAAAAAAAATCTTTCTGAAACTGCATAATTTATGTAATAACAAACCATCTTTGTTTGGCTGCCCGCCTTCTGTTCAGTCCAGGAAGAAACGAGGCTCCCTGCAACCACCCGATAGGCAGTCACATTAACCTGGTGGTTGGTGATTTCCTCAGAGAAGCAATGTGCCGCTTGAAATAAACAACAATATCCACGATGAAGAGACATTTTAAAACAGTCTTTGTAACTTCTACAACTTACCTACGAATATTTCTTATCAAATATTTAAAAATGTACTTTGTTTTCACCACTTATATAAAAATAAATAAATATCTCTACATGTTTTGACAGGAATGCTGTCATCCTCATGAATATATGAATACTAAAAAATAATTTCAAATATAGACAAATGATAAAAATTAGAACAATAATTTAAGAATTTGCAAATTATAAACATAAACAAAAATTAATTAAACAATAATTATTAGCCTGAAACACTCATCCAAATTGAAAAAAACCTTTCCGAGAAAAAGATAAATGTCGCCGACAGGACTCGAACCTGCACCCTTCTGATGTCCGGTATATTAGTATCACTTTATTAGTATGAGAAAGGCTTATAACGGCTAAATCCCTCAAATAGATGGCGTCGAGACAAATTATGTCTACATTTTATTGGTGAAAATTGCTTTGACTTGTCAAATTTTTATTAATTGATAAACTAAAGTTCTTAAAATCAAGAAAAGAAGGGTCACCATTAAATACATGTATTTCTCAACGCGTACAACTTATAATTCAGAAGGTTAAATGCAAAGGAGTGAGAAGCTATGTAGATGCAAGTAGCAAGTCACTACGATGTACTAACGATGCGTGCGAGTACTAACGATGCGTTCGACTCGGCTGGAGGCAGGAAAGCGAATGCTGATTTGTTTTTTAAATAATAGAGTGCAGGCCGATCGTCTTTTATCTTGTATTGATGGCATATTTAAAAAGAATATAATTCAAATTAATTCATGGTTGTTCAGTGCTTGGATATTACACACTTTTTTATTTTAGACCGGACCGGTTTCACCCTATAAGGGGCATCAACATAATAATTTTTTTCACAAATCGACCCATGTTAATGTACCTGGTCAACCGTAGTTAATGTAACTCCGGGATAAACACTGCTATAATAATCATTTGGCAAACAAGACGGACATCACAGAAACAAAACAGAAATCTCCATCTGTTTAAAATAAAGCAGGCACAATAAACACACAAAATATAATTTTTTTTAAACCCAAAGATTCAGTAAATCAACATGATGAAATCCACCTTCTAGAAAGTAATAATAATAAACCGACCCGAAAGTAATTTTAAATATAATTGTACAGCCATCTGTCAGAAATAAAACAACATTTCTCACTCATAAACATGTACAATATCAGATAGAACAAATGGGGCTCATTCCTGACATAAATACCGTTATATACCATAAATTCAGTTTATATTGTACCAGTCTGAAGATACCCGTTATAAGGTGAAACCGATCCGGTCTAAAATAAACAAGTGGAAGAAAGTTACAAAGGTTTTTAAATCATAAAATTCATATTATTGTTAAAGATTATTTTTTTATACTCGTACAAGTATATTCATGCATTATAAAATATTTTTCGAAAACGGTTATGTAATTTTTTTCTTTATTTTATTGTGGAGCAAACTCTAATAATTAAAAGTAAAACAATCGCTTCGATTTACACCACTTGAATTTCCACCAATGCTGACCCGGTTTCGCTACGGCATCAGGGCAGAATTATGCTAAACTATTCAAATTATGGATTATATTGGTAAATATAGGGTATCTTCATTACAAGGACAGAGACAGAGATAAAATACAGGGTGGAGCACCAGAGGGAGATGGTAATATAGGGTACCTTCATTACAAGGAGAGAGACAGAGATAAAATACATGATGGAACACCAGAGGGGGATGGTAATATAGGGTACCTACATTACAAGGAGAGAGACAGAGATAAAATACATGATGGAACACCAGAGGGGGATGGTAATATAGGGTACCTTCATTACAAGGAGAGAGACAGAGATAAAATAGAGGATGGAACACCAGAGGGGGATGGTAATATAGGGTACCTTCATTACAAGGACAGAGACAGAGATAGAATACAGGATGGAGCACCAGAGGGGGATGGTAATATAGGGTACCTTCATTACAAGGAGAGAGACAGAAATAAAATACGTGATGGAACACCAGAGGGGGATGGTAATATAGGGTACCTTCATTACAAAGACAGAGACAGAGATAGAATACAGGATGGAGCACCAGAGGGGGATGGTAATATAGGGTACCTTCATTACAAGGAGAGAGACAGAAATAAAATACATGATGGAACACCAGAGGGGGATGGTAATATAGGGTATCTTCATTACAAAGACAGAGACAGAGATAGAATACAGGATGGAGCACCAGAGGGGGATGGTAATATAGGGTACCTTCATTACAAAGACAGAGACAGAGATAGAATACAGGATGGAGCACCAGAGGGGGATGGTAATATAGGGTACCTTCATTACAAGGAGAGAGACAGAAATAAAATACATGATGGAACACCAGAGGGGGATGGTAATATAGGGTACCTTCATTACAAGGAGAGAGACAGAGACAAAATAAAGGTTGGAGCACCAGAGGAGGGAGATGGTAAAGATGAGAAAATAGCGATGAAAGTTATATGATTGTTAATGATGTTTAACAAAGTCCTATACTACAGATGTCCCCAATTGGCAGAGTTCACTCCATCTCTGTTTGTAATAAAAGTACCTGACTATATTATGCTTAGTTTAGTATTATTCTACCCCGAAAGTGTACGGTGGTAGCTGCAGCTGGTCGGCATCGGTATACATCGTGTCATGTGATCCTGTGAGTTAGACGGAATCTGCCTCAACACTCACCGCTGATAATTAGGTGGCTGCGCACAAGACTGCCACCACATATGTTTGTGAACTGGTCGCCCTTCTCTTCCTGGCGGAAGATGCCGACGTTCCACGGAAACTCCTTTGCCTCGACCCGTAGCCCCCCCCTCACGAGTGGCGTTGCGTAAATTTCTTCCCAGCCACACTCTGGAATTATAAAATAATTTATCAATAATCATGGCCATATTTCAATAATCTTTGATTGCTCATTTCGATTTAGTTTAGTTTGTGACGTGTGGCTGCACACTTGTATAAGATTACTAGGTAGACGCAGCCGACAATAAACAAGAGTCAAATATCAAATCTTGGTTCATTCTTCCTTCTTTTCTCACAGAAACCTCAAATCAGTCATCTTCTTCAGCATTTATTTACAAAAGAAAGAGATTAAAGCCCCGCGCAACACTTGCATTTGTACATTAATACTTAACATGGAAAAAGTCATTTCAATCAATGTATTTATATTGAGTGGTGGTCTATCACCAGGGCGATACTGACAGTATCTACCACCCTGGAAAGTGTCGCGAATAATACATGTCACTAATTTATCAAAATCGCGTGCATACGCCAGGTTCGAACACGCGACCTCCGAGAATCTTATTTTTTGTTGGCACATTGTTTCATAAACAAAACATTTTAAAAAAAGGTGTTGAGACTAAACAAACAGAAAGTAAAGTGAATAAAGATTATCGCTTCACTTTAACGTGTGCCTAAAACATGTTCACAGACACTTTGACATAGGACAAGTGACTGTTTATTGTTTCAAGTTCCAATTGTTACGATTGTACCTAGCTGGTTTACCGCATTGCTCGATAAAATAAACCCGTCAACTGTATGAAATAACTAATCTAGTTTGAAATTGTGTTCGTGAAGAACTTTGTAATTATTATAAGGACAGCTGCCAATAATTTGGGTTTAAAAATGTAAAAAAAATATTAAAAAATCTTGAATTTGAGATATGATATCGATGAAGATGACATACATTTAACTGGTCTCATTAGTTAAGTTGGTAAAGCGGTTTCCCCGGAAAGTCAGAGGTCCTGGGTTCGAGTCCCAGATGCGACTGAAATCTTTTTTATTTTCTGTTGTATTTTTCAGTTTCATGTTTCATTTAGGTTATGTTAATATTATTTTGATCAATGATTAAACCTTATTTTTTGTTTAAAATTTAAGCTTTTACATAAGCCGTAGAGATGTGATAAAAACTGTTATAATACCCACACACAGGTTTTGCCTTTGTGGGATTTTTTTCTTTACATATTTTATTTTTATCATATTTTCTTATATTTTATACACTGTTTCAAAATGTACTTATATACCAAAAATTTTCAATAAACAATTTTAATGAAACTGTTTATAATATATTTTTTTGTTTTAAATAACTACAAAATCTACAGAAAATCTTTTAGTTGGGCCGTAAATTTATAGATTATAACAATAATAATTTCATTGTAACCCAAATAACTATCATAAAATATCGGTGTTCCAATTAGCCACAATGACAGGGTGATCATTTTTCTGTTAACAAGAAGTAGTCAGTAAATAATAATGTAATCTAAGATCATTTCTTTCTATGTTTAAGGGTTTAGGCTCGTTGTTGTCAAGCGGGACGTGATAATTCACGATTCAGAGATGTTCTTCGAATTTTGAAAATTAACCGTCACTATGAGGATTAACCGCAGTTTGAAAATGGCCTTGAACGCCGAAACAGCTATCACAATAAAAACAAAAAATACTCGCAGAACTCAATAATAATATTATTAAATTTGATTTATATTAATTTTTTTAAAAACAATTATGGAAGGGAATTTATATTAGAAAAAGATAACGAACGTTTATGTAGAATTTTTCGTGATAAAGAGATTACACTTTTGGCTTGTAACAGATAACAGCGTCGCGAAATTATTTTATATTCATTCAATTACAAAATTCAGTACGTTATATCAGCAAACAATTGTTCGGATTTCATTTCACTTGTTCGAAAATTAAATGTTTATTTCAAAATAATTTATTTATTTATTTGTAAAAAAACAAACAGCTTTTAATACAAATATATATACTGACATGATGGGGTCATTGGGGTTTAGTAGAAAACAGGTAACTTAGTCGAGTGTCAAGTTTTTTTATTAATTCACAATGTAAAACACATTCTTAAGAGGTATGTATTATGGGTTTCACTTTATTGCACGAACTGTTTCTACGGGGAATCTGCACACGGTCCAGTGGGGAAATTACCAATCGTCTCGATGTTGGGGTTGGAAGTCTCGGAGAGCAGGCGGTACTTTTTTTACCAGAAACCATCTCTAATTCTCCACCTAGGGCGTTTTCCTGATGTCTTTGTTCTAAAATGAAAAATTCAGACTCATGATTTTTTTCCTGAAATGGTATCTACTGATATATTTTATGTCGTCCATGACTTGGGATACCTCGTGAATAAAGTAATTCTATCCTTTTTGAAATTTATTTATAGATAGGTATTCTTAATTTGCTCTAACTGCATAAATTTTCTTCGACCCTTATGATGGCTTTATATGCAATATATTTTTATAGCGCATTTTTCGATTGTAACACGTTCTTTTCTGATCTAACATTTGCATAATCGATAAATGCAACTTTTACGTGCAATTCTTAATTAATCCTAATACGGGTGTAGACATATTACAATTCTTATCCTATAACATCTGTCAAAGTTAATAAATATATCTTTTCGTAAGGGTGTTTCAAAATATTGTAAAACTTCCTTCTGTTCCAACTGCAATACCCTCTCACATGTACTCTCGCCGTCCATATATCCCGAACGATTGAGACCATCCTTAATTGCCTTTTCATTACCTTTAATATATATTTTTTCCTAATAACTTTTGGTCGTTTTATTTTTGATTTCTCTAATTCATCACTGGAAAAAGAGCATATTCACCATGCTCTAGGTTATCTCCCAATATTTCGTCCCATTCTAACTAAAGCGTTGCATGTGTTAGGGCAAACGGTGATTTTACGGGGTGGTTTGACATCACAAAAGGTGTTAAGCAAGGCTGCGTAATGTCACCGTGGTTATTCAATCTATACATGGATAATTGTATGCAAGAATTGAAAGAGGTGGGCCTGGGCGCGAAATGAGTAGTCTGCAAGTATGTTGTCTGTTGTATTCTGATGATGCGGTGCTGATTGCTAACAGTATGGAAGATCTACAGTCCCTCGTATCTAGGATGAACGAAGTATGTATGAAGAATGAGCTAATGATGAATGTAAATAAGTCCAAAGTCATGGTGTTTGAAAGAGAGAGTACGAAAGCAGTATGCAATATAGTTGTGAATGATGAATACTTGGAGCAGGTTGATGAGTTTGTGTATTTGGGAAGTATGTTTACGAGAGATGGAAAGACTGATAGGGATATTGAAATAAGGGTGAATGCAGGAAACTCCATTAACGGAGGACTGAACGCGGTTGGCGCAAACAAAAAGTTGTCCATGGAAGCGAAGCTAGCAGTTCACAATGGAGTGCTGATACCAACCTTGATGTATGGCAGTGAGGCATGGAACTGGCAGAGGAAGGATGAAAGTAGACTGAATGCTGTAGAAATGAGATCTCTGAGACGAATGTGTGGTAAAACCATGTATGATCGTGTGAAAAATGTTGAGATTCGTAAAAATGCAAGGCTGATGTAAGCGTAGTGAGCAAGATTAAGAAAGGGACGCTTAGATGGTTTGGGCATGTAGAGCGAATGAACGAAGAAAGGAGTGTAAGAAAAATATATGACGCGAATGTGAATGGAAGAAGAGGCCGGGGACGCCCGAGGAGACATGGCACGATCAAGTGAATCAAATACTTGAGTCGGGCCATGTAAGAAGCCGGAATAATAGAAGAGAATGTATGAGACATTGTATGAATGTGAATGAAGCAAGAAGTGTATGCCAAGATCGAGTTGTTTGGCGGTCCATCCTCTCTGCCTACCCCTGCGGGGAAACGGCGTGATGGTTAGTTAGTTAGTTAGTTAGCTAACTAAAAATGAATTAATTTATTCTTTATGACGGGTAATTAAACTTAAATTCATAAAAAATCCCCATCTATCAAACTTAATTTCAAAACGATAAATTTTATGATTTTCTTCAATTGTAAACATTCCTATCTTCCCGTATTAATTTTATTTATTCATTTTTAGTCTTAATGGGCTGGTTTTATGTTATTCTCGGTGGTTATCTAAACAAAATCAGCCTTATGTACACAAAACGGTCCTTACGTAAATAAAAAATTAAATGCAGGTATTGGCAACCCCGAAAAAACGACGAAATGATTGAATTATTCTCAACCTAGTAATCCATATATCTCAGCATCGCTAATGAATTCTTTCAGTTTAATTTCTATAATCGATTGGTATGTTGTTTTTCTATATTCTTTTGTTCTCCAATATCCAGAACTTTCTCAATCAACACCTTAAATCACATATAAACACTCTAGTTTCACTCCATTGTGAATATCTACGTTTCTAGAATTATAAAATTGCTCTCCAACTATGCATTCGTTCCGTCTGAATCAACTCTTAGTTTTGCCAAAATTTCCATACTATATAAGCCTCGTATCTCTCTTTTTTCAACTGCCGAAAATATAGATTTTTCAAAAATTTTCCCTAATCCTACGTTTTCTTGCACGGACTTCACATGACTCGTTTTTCTGTTCATAATTTGAGCTATATCTACAATTTTCCTGCCCAACATCTAAGATCATTGTTCAGCCTTTTTTATGTAATCCAGATTTTTTTTGTATTACACTTGTATCCTTCCTCTTTGTTCTCTTTACCACTGGTCTTCGACCCCCTCAATTCGTAGCCTTGAAACAGGGTGTTTACATCACAGTTCGTGAGCCCATTCTCGTCTTGACCTCGAACCACAATGTTTATTCTATCGGTTGATGAACTTTTCCTCTTCGTGGGACTCTTTTCGTAATAAAAAATACAAGATCCCTTTGTTCTGTCGAAACTCATCTTTGTTTATATAGTCAAGTCCACCTCATTGGCTGGCCCTCCTAACGGTCCCACCCAATTCAGTTTATGTAACCTCCCTATTTTGTACTACCATCTAGTGGGTTTTCTGTGAAACGCTTTCCTGAATCAAACAACACAAAACTGTAGTTTTATTGTAATAAAAAGCTTTCCAAGTGAGTAGTTGTGGCCCGTCTTCGGTTTTTCAGCATGAAAGTTATGTATATAAAAAAAAATATATTTTCCAGGTTTTAGGGTAAGAAAATGGTGATGGTAAGACCATTACAGGTGTAACATAAAAAATATTGTTTAAATAGAGTTAAAACATTTCTTAGGACAGGTAGGCAAAAGAAAATTAGCAACGATGACAAAAATTGGATTTTCTGGATAAAAGAGATGAATTATCAAATGTAAATGAATGCATTTTTTGGAACCACAGGTTAATTGTACCATGAAGTTTAAGAGATAAAATTTTAGGTTTATTATACAGGTTACATCTCGGAATTGCTAAAATGAAGGATTTAAGCCAAATGATATTTCTGTTGGCCAGAAATAGATAAACAAATTGTAAGATATTGCGAAGCTTGCGCAGAGATTCAACAATTACTAGTTCAAAAGTGCATCACAAATATTAGGATTCTCTACGAATCTCAAATTGTTTTAAAAGTGCAGAATTAACAACAACATTATATAAATCTATTGTGCGAAATATTTTGGAATACGCATCCACTATTTGGTCTCCTAATTACGAGATTCATAATTACACAATCGAATCTATACAAAGAAAATTAATCCGTGTGATTGCATATCGTGAAGGTTTATTTGATCAATATGGAACGTATACTGATCGAATTTCTCACTATAAACTTCAATCTCTGTCAGTCAGACGTAAACTTTCTGATGCATTCCTTTTGTACAAAATTGTACATGCATCAATTGATACATCAAATAATTTATCACAAATCAATATTAATAAATACACCGATAAGAAAATCAACAAGGAGCATAAAATATATTTTTTGCATTAAAACATATCATACAAATACTTCTTGAAATGCCATACACTGCTCTAATAATAAAATAGACATTTTAAATGGCACAATTAATCAAATAAAAAAAAGTTTTACCATTAATATCAAACTGATAATGTGACGATGCCCTTTATTAAGTCCCTAAACAGTGTACCATCAGTATAGGTGACAATTAAGAGTTAGTTTATACACCTACTTTATAATATGTTTACGACCTTTCACTTCTTTTTCATTCTTATTATCATTTTTGCGAGAATTGCTATGTAAACATCCATGTATGTAAGTTTTGGGCATATTTCCTGTTTTGCGTACAAAAATAAAATAAAATCAAGTTAAAATCTCAACTAAAAAGTTAATTAAAGAGATGACCTATAAACGATGAGGTTTTCAGTAGAATTCAATATTTTTTGTGATCATAGACTCGACTACGAAATGATTAGATTGTGTGGAAGTAAATTCACCTACCGAAAATAATACTATTCAAAATTTAAACATATTATTTTGCTAT